>CM062804.1:3947500-4080000 GCA_031772625.1 Pinus tabuliformis | reverse complement strand
CTCTTCATGGAACTCTCACTACATATGAAATGAGAATAGAGAAGGAGAAGTTAGGATCAAAAGAAGCTACATTTAAAGTTTCTTATAAAGGAACAAACAAGAAAAATATCCATGAAGGCTCTAGTCATGAATCAGATGAAGAGGAAGCCCAATTTGTAACACTGTTATATATAGAAATAAATTTCAACGAAAAATTATTTACAATATGACTAAAATTGGTCATACCATTGAAAAATAAAAGAATTAATGTCATTTTTTTTAATCAACCTGAATCCATCGATATTTCCGTGACATGTCTTGAATGCATTGCAATTCTAACAGTATTCTTTGTACCATTGTTAGAGCGATGATATTTGATTTTTATTGCAATATCGATGAAAATCTTTTTTATATATCCATTGTGCCATTAATGGAGCATTGAGTCACTTTTTGACTAGTCAACTTTGATTTGGTCAATTATCACTGGAATTTTGGCGATAAGTAAATTTATAAATATGTTTCTTTTAAGAGACGTTGCGACATTTTCGCTATAAATACAATGGTTCTAAAAGTTTATAAAATTCTTGTCGAGCGAAATATATATATAGATATTAAATGCATTACAAAATATAATAAATTTAGTATGATATTCAATTTTATAGCATAATCATCTCATAATTTTTTTGTGGGGAAGAATGTTAAGAACATTGGCTGGGGGGAAATCAAGGGGATGATGGGAGATGTTATTATCCTTGCACTGAATGTGGGGGCTTATGTCCCATACGAGTTTTAAGATAAATAACTAAAAGACATTATAGGAAACATGGGCACATTGAAGGGGGCCTGAAGGAATATTGTCCCTTGGTAAGCTATATATTCATTATTTATTGTGTTTATATTAATTGTATTTGTCAAAATTTATATTGTTATAATATTTGTTATGTAAACTAATTTTAATTTGCATAATTTTTTCTAATTATAAAGATAAGTTTCCCCCCTAGCCAATGTTTGAATTCCCCAAGTAGTAGTATAAATGTTGTACACATTGAGGAACATGGAGAAAATATTGAAGATCAAGTTAATGATCCTATGGAAGAAAAGGACAATAATAACATAGTTCAAGACGATGAGATAAATTATCCAAGAATTGTTTTCTCGACCAATCAATGATGAGGATGAGGACAATAATGATAATATTATTGATGAACCTTTGGAAGAAAAGGAGATAACACCACTTTTTGTAGGCTCAAAACCAAATCTTCTCTCCACTATGGTATTGTTAGTGAATTTAAATGTTTTGAATGGTTTTTCAAACACTTGTATGACACAGATCCTATGGTATGTAATATGTGTAATCACATATTATACATAAAGGTTGATATTTTTCCTTTTATTGTGTTAATTAATGTGTAAAATAATAATGTAATATTTATAATTAATATTTTGTATACTAACTAGTGAGTTTTTATGTTGTAAATTATTAGCTGAAAGTTTATTACCATTGTCAAATATTTTACCTCACACATAACAAGACTTATATTCCATTATGAAATAAATTGGAATGGAGTATCAAGTTATAGATGCATGTCCTAATGATCATATTATATATTATGGAAAACATGCATCAAAAACAAATTTCCTGCAATGTCAGAGCAATAGATATCAAACCAATTAAATTAAAAAAAAAAAAAAAAAAAGCGCCTCAAAAGGTTCTTCGTCATATTACCATAATTCCATGTTTTCAATTATTGTTCAAGAGCGAAAGCATAGCATACTTTATGGATTACCATGTACAGAAGAGAAGTGGATATGATGTTCTTCAAATGCATGTAGATGTTTATGCATTTAGGGAAATTGAGGAAAAATGACCACATTTTAAAGATGGACCTCATAATGTTAGGCTTTCATTGGCAACTGATGTTGTTAATCCATTTGTAGAGCGCAGGTCTATTTACTCGGTGTGTCCAACTTTTGTTATCAACAGTAACCTTTCTCCTTGGATGTCAATAAAGAGAGAAGACATAATGTTGACAATGATTGTTCAAAGTATTTGTTTACATTAATATTTTGAATATAACATTTCATTTTTCTTTTTTCTTATATTTTTTTATTTACTTATATACATACATATCATGGTGGTAATTATGTGTAATTTCAAACAATTACTAGGTAAGTACCAAGTTAAATATATGAATTTATATATCAAGCCTCTTATTGATGAGTTAATAAAGTTATGGGCTTGTAAACTAATAAGAAAGAGGCAATTTCAATTCCATGGAATAATTATATGGACAATTCATGATGCCCTAGGACTAACACATTTTTGTTGTATGTAACATTACAATATTGCACTTTAATAGTATATAATTATTTGAAGATATAATGCATGTTTTTTAAATAATCCCTTGTATAATTGACATTAATCCATATATTAATGTAGGACTTCAAACAAAGGGTAAATTTTCATGTCCATTTTCTGGTCCTAAGATGAAATATTTTCATTCAAAAAGTTTATGAAAGGAGGTATTTGATGAGTATAGGCACTTCCTTTCTAAGAACCATAGGTATCACAATACTGAAAAACATCTTTTCAATGGGAAAGAAGAGGTTGGATTAAAACCACAAACAATGACACCTCACCTATCGAAATTGGAATACAATAGAAATCATCACGATATGCAATTTAATTATGTAGCATATATGTAATGTTTCATTTTTTATTTTTATATAATTTATTTTATCATATTTGAAAATTATTGTCATGATTTATTCTATGCTTTGAAGGTATTAATAAAGGGCTTCCACAAGGAATGAAAAGTTCTCTCACTCAATTCATGTGGTTTCCCTATTATCAAGACCTAAGAATAGTTCACTTATTTGATACAATGCATATTGGGAAGAATATGACAAAAACATTATGGCGAATCATAGATGGTAGGAGGGATAAAGAAAGAATTGTCAAAATTTGCAGGGACATTGAGGAATCCAATCATGCAATGCAAAGTGTGATCCGATCAAATAGTGATGGAGACCGAAATAACCTTCCATGGTTATTAACAAAGAAGCAAAGCAATGATGTAAAAGAGTTCATTCGAAGAATTAAATTTTCCATAGGTTTCTCTTCAAACATAAAAAATATCTTAACAGATAAAGGTGGTGGGGTAAAAACACGTTATTGGCATACCTTCATTAAGGTAATTATTTTTTTATATATATTTCTATATTGTTATACATATTCCAAGTTTTTTTTTGTTTACTTTGGATTAAAAAAATAACAATTAATTTTTATTGCTACAACATGTTCTACCTCTATCTCTCACAAATGACTTTGACAACATTGTCAAACACATTATATATGATCTATGGAAGTACATGAGGTAAGTAGTGATTTATATGCAAAGTATTTTTTCAATTTATTGTTCAACCTAATTACATGTCTTTTACTTATAATGTAATATATTATGTTTTATTGAAAAATTTTATTTGCTTACATCATATGTAGATGGTTGTCATTGAAAGAAATCCATAAAGAAGATATAAAGTATTAGAAGAGATAAATTCCTTGTCTAATGTGTGAAATGCAATAGTATCTACCTATGACATTTTCCAATGCACAAGAACACTACCTCATACACCAAGTTAAGGAGATTGAATTGTGTGTACCTATACACATAAGATCAATGTGGATGGTGGAGAGGCACTTGAAATCATTAAAGGCTTTGGTTAGACAAAGAGCACGTCTTGAGGGTTTTATGGTGGAGGGATATATGGTATATCAATCCATGGTGTTTATTAGTCAATATCTTCCTAATTTAGTAACAAATATGCATGTAGATCGCATTTGGGATGTAACTCCATCAAATTTTTTAAAGGAGAGAACATATTGGGGAAAGGTAGAATAAGCAAAGTGAGAGGTAAATAAATATTTAATGTGGAGAATTTTTATAATATATATATATATATATATATATATATATATATATATATATATATATATATACTTTCCATTTTTTTTTACATCATACCTATCTAATTTTTATTCTTTCATCAATTTTTAATATTGACCAAGGTAACTAATATTTATTGGTGAATTATGAATTTCCGATAAATTGGTTGAGAGTCAGATGCAATACATATGTACATTTCAAACAATATTGACTAGATGAAGGTATGGATTGAAAGATGTATACAACATGATGGTAGGTTATCATGGGAAGGGGTGTCTAGATTGGTTATAGAATCTCATGGTAAAGGACATACCACTCTTATGCAGAGGGAAATTGATTTAGTGAATGGTTTGAAATATAAACCATAAGGCTATGTGGTACAATGGCCGTAAATCAAAAAGTTGGATAAAAAGAGGTAACTTATAATTGTGGGATAACTATAGTCTTCCAAGTCACTAACGTTTCCTCTAGAAGTGACACATGTACACATGTCTGAACATAGATACTATGGGTATTTGGATGACATACTTGAGTGTGACTTTCATTCCTTCAACTTGGTTTTGTTCGACCTCAAATAGTACAGGTTATGAATGAATGAACGTGATCCTGATAGAACTGTTATTCAACATGATAACAGATTTACCATGGTTAATACAAGGTCATTTGAGCAAGAACCAAATTTCTATGTTCTTCCAAGCCAATGCAAACAATTATTTTACTCAGATGTTCTAGGTAGATGGGGTTGGTAATATGTTGTTAGATATGCTAAAAGAAGAAGGTTGGTAGAGTATAATGTAGTGGAAGAAGATGATATGGTAGAAGAAGATGATGTAGAGGAAAAGTTACTTCATGTATCAAATGAAGACATCAAAGAAGTTCAAGAAGATGTTAATCGAGATAATGTTCTAGATGAAGATGATATCAATAATGTACTGCCAAATAAAGAACTTAAAGAAGTCGAACGAAATGGAGGAGACAATGTTCATGATGATGATGATAATGATGATGATATGATTGGAAATGACAACATTGATGATGATGCCAATATGGCCAATCCTTTGATCAACACCAATTTTGAATCAGATGATACAAATGTTGACTTGGATGAAGAATAATATTAATGATATCAAAATGTTGAAATGTATGAGTTACGTGTTTATATTTTTCCAATTGATTTGGCCTCTTTAATTTACCTTAAATTTTTGTTTTCTTAGTAATTTGTAGCTATGCTTGATTCTTACTATGTTATTTTCAAATATTTTATAGTAGATAAATTGGGTATTGGGGAATTGAGAGTGATTTGAGGGGGTTGGGGAGGGGCCATATAAGATTCCACCTTCATGTGTATGGCCTTGTTTAGTAGAGAATATATTATTCTTGAAACCAGGAGAAACTCATTGAGGTATGTATTTATCCTCATCAAGGGTTAGGTGCTCACTTGGTCAAGTACCCATCGTCAAAGCACCTTAATTTGTTATTGAGAGGTCAAAGATTCAATTCTCTAAAGTTCAGGTAAATTTTCAATTCACTTAAAATTTAGCAATTAGTGGAAATTATTATTTAATTAATTGACCCCACATAGAGGGGGTTGTGAATGGGGCCAACGTTGATTTTTTTCCAGTTTGTGCTTATATGCACTGGAATTTGACATGGTTGTAGTATATGCATGCATAGACAGCATGAGAGGGTTTTAAGACTCAAATATGACTCACACAAAGAATACAACAAAATTAGAACATAAATTTCGAGGAGATGAAATTATTTATTATTTTTTACTATGCTTATCATGTTATGTATTTACTAGCCCCATTGAGGGTTAAGCACTCAATTAGTCAAGTACCCATTGTCAAAGCACCTTAATTTTCTATTAAGAGGTCATGAGTTCAATTATCTTGATTCTCTTGGGGTCAATTAAATTTTTAATTCACTTAAAATTTAGCAATCAATGGAAATTATGCTTTGTTTAATTGACCCCGCATAGAGCCAAGGGTTGTGAATGGGCCTGTTAGAGTCGGTATATTCAGCCCTCCGTCAGAGATAAAAATCTCGTTTATTGCATTTCATCTTAGGTGTCTCATACAGTCCTATCATTTGCATTCCATTAGGAGCATCAATATTCTGATGGAAGGGTCTTGTCTCCATACTTCCCTCATGTCATGTACCTGCCGGTTCATGTCTGATCATCAAAGTTCATCAAAGTCAATTTTACAGTCATTATGGATGGTCTTTTGGTCAGCCAAGAGTCTTTTCAATCATTAGGTCTAGGGTTTCACAAATTTTGTCTTCAAAGTGTCTAATAATGCCAGCAAGCACATGACGATGTTCTTAATAAGTTTTCATTCCGAAATTTTCATTATTAATAATACTTGAAAATGATTCTTCTTCAAAACTCTGTTTTGAAGAAGAAATTGTCAAATTTATTGTTTGTAATAAATATGTAATTTTTAAAGTTTTTCAGTCATGGAGTATTTCAGGCACAGCCTTGGTCATCCTTTGCCGAAATCCAATGCCAACCATCCCTGCAAAAAATTGACAAAAGTTTCATCATTCAAGTCAAAAAGTCAAAATGGAAACCAAAACAGAGTTTGTATTAAAATGTCAAAGTGCCAATGTTCTACAACTTTACAAAGTGGGTTATTTGAAATCAAAAATTCAAATCCATTGGTCATATAAGATATTTTGGTGTCCAAAACAATTCATTTTCCTGCAAGAAATATCAGTGAAGCCGAGTCAAGTTTGGAGGAGCGAAAGCATGTGTTGAAGCCGAGACTCTGTGTTGAAATTCTACTGCGCGACGCATTGGGTAGAGGTCACAATGCACACAGTGGTCGCAACACACACAGCCATTCTCCACTGTGCAAATTTGAATGTGCGCTGCACACTGGGTTGTGCGCACGGCGCACAGGGCCGATACTCCACTTTTTTCACTGCCTTCAACGAAATCCCAAATTTCTTGGCTCTTCTGCTCCAAGTAAGTCGAATCATCTTGTAAGTTTCCATTGATCATTTTTGGGTGTGGTTTCAAAGATTGGTTGAAGAACTTGAATGCTAAACTACAAACCATATCCTCCTATTTAAGCTACTCCTTAGGGTTTTACAATTGGTGGTTTAAAAAAAAAAATTGTGCCAAGTATTTCATTCCTCACTGGATTCTTCCTCATTGTTTTACTATCATCATGCAATCCCTTTCCTTTTCCCCTATGTCCCAAAGCCACTCTTATCACTTGTTTTCATTAATCCCTATCCCTTAACCCTATCATTCCCTATCACTTTCCCTCTCCCATATTATTTGCAGAATTCCAAACAGTCAAGTGACTGTTATTACACCTTAATCTCACTTGACAGCCCACTTTTCCCATTGTTCCATATTCCTCACAGTCCCTCATTTCCCTTTGGCACCTTTGGCATTGAAAACAAAACACTCATTTATCATTTTCAAACCAAACCAAACACATACTTGACATACACCCTTGCAGCACCATGACAGACACCGAGTCATCATATGAGAAAGACAATGATTCTACCACAGAGCTTCATGCACCGAGGATGCCTCGTAAGGGTGGCAAACATGTCAGAGAAGAGCATACCTCATTGACTAAATTGCAGGCCTGCCCACTTGCTATGGCATGTTTTCAACAACAATCATCCTTTCAGTATTGCGAGATGATTGCTCAGATTTAGCATCATCAGGAGTTGGCTCGGTTGTTTGTTTTACATTTTCATAATGGTCAGGTAACTCTTGCTGGTGTAAATTTCACCTTGACACCAGAGACCATTTCTCAAGCAACCAAAATACCAAATGTAGGTGAGGAGTGGAACAAAAGACAACAAGTAGAAAAAGTACATTATGAACCATACATCAGGCCCAGCTATGTGAAACAGCTCAGCAGGGTGTTCCCATTCCGGTTTTTGAAAGAATCCTATGCACCGTTGATGAGACTCATTATCAGATACTTCAGTTGTGAGGGCCGCTTCTCACGCCTCTATGCATACCATATCAGATTATTGATGCATTTCATGAGAGTAAAGATGATGAACATTCCATATTTCATGTGCCGAAACATCGAGAGGATGACTACTCTTGTGCAAAAGAAGACTCCTAAACAGCAGTACAATAGCATTTACCATTATGTGCTCATCAAGATCATTGTTGTACATCAGCTTGGCTTGCAGGGTATCACATGGGAAGACTTCATTTCCTGTGAGTTCTTCACAGCTTCAGCAGCTCATCAGGAGGTTGTCCATCATGTAGGTGAACCTTCACATCAGCATGGAGGTCAGGAGGTAGAGACTACTAGTGTGCCTACATATGTCACCTATCAAAGAGGCATGAGAGGATTGTTTGCAGCAGCCCAACGAGTACTATCTCCACCTGGGGTGGAAGGGGTCTCGTTGCCGTCATCAGTAGTACAGGTACAGGACAGAGGCAAGAATCCTATGTAGCATGAGGGCCCTTCAGGAGGCCTAGACACTGATTTCATACTCATTGATGATGATGTGAGCTCTCCTATCTCAAAGCTGAGGGAGGTCATTCAGGAGCAGAAAGCCGAGATAGATGCATTGACCAACAAGTTGCAGAGAGCTCAATGGGTCATAAACTATTTGGAGTAGTGAAACAAACAACTGGAGGATCAGCATACAGTCATGGAGTTACAAAACATTCGGCAAAACTGCCAAGCTGCCCAAAGGAGGAGGATAGAGTTCACTTCATTGGAGCAGGAGATAGAGGTTGATCGAGAGACTTGGCTTGAGAGGGTAAATATTCATCTTGAGAAGCTGTTGGCGAAGGCAAAAAAAGACAAGGACATGCTCAGGCACATGAAAAATCATTATTGGGCACGAACTCATGTTTGCAAAGCAAGGATCAAAATCCTGAAGGCAAGACTAAGGAGGGCACTAAAATGATGCAAAAGGAATGATAGGCTCCAAATCTTGGCCGAAGATTCTTTGGCTAAGCATGATACTTGATGATGGACCTTCAGTCCAAATTTCAACAAATTTGGAGAAAATTTTGTCAATTTTGAATTTTTTGGCTTCAAAACAAATTTTACTGCCCAACGCGTAGCGCCACTTGGCGCGCGCTTATAATTGGGAGATCCTATGGAGTAAGACTTTATATTTTTGGATTTTTTATGGAAATTTATGCATGATCATGAATTACCTAAGGATTTCATCAAGTTCTGGGTTGCCTAAAGGGTCAAAAACACACAAAAAATGACCTCTCTGCCACCTTTTACACCCACAGGAAGCAGTGTTGGGAGATTGGGATTTTGGAGGGGAAAATGGACACCAAATCCAGAAATTCCACTTGAGTTGGAAACTTGATGGGAAGGGCTTTCCAACGAGCTATCTTGAGCTCAATTTGGACTTCAGGAAGACCCTCAAAATCAGCCTCAAAGTTGTGCTACGCATACAGGTTTTAGGCGAGGCGCATAGGGGAATTTGGCCTATTTTTCACTCAGCAGCTCATAATTTCACCCAGTTTCGACTAGTTTCACTTTTTCATGTAACTTTTGACTTAACTTGATGTAAATTCATGACTTTGATGTAATTTTGGCACATTTTTACTCATCCATGTAGATTCATTCACTAAAAAGTCAAAAGATAGTGAATGAATCAGTTTCCTTTTATATAGAGGCAAGTTGTTTCATTGCCTATTTTTCAATTCCTTGTTTAGATATGGTTGAAACAACTCCTAGAATGATGAGCTCGACCCCTAGAGGCATGGGAAGGAGTTAGGCTTGTCTATATCATGTAATTTCTCAGTCATTTTCAGGGTTGGACACTTGGGATTGCTTGGCACTCCATTGTACATTTGATTTCTGCATTTTTGGCAAAGGAAAGACCAGGGTTTGCAGCACTTTTTGGGATCCTTGTGGCTCTGTGTTTTGATGGTGTTCTTCTCTATGTAATTTGTAAGTTCATTGATATTTATGTGTACCATTTCCTTTCTCTTTTGCTTCTGAAATTAAACAAATGAGTGACAAAGGTAGAATTCATTAGCTTGTTGTGCTCTGCCTTTTAGTTTTGTTTAATTTTCAATGTTTTCTTCAATTTGAAGAGGATTCTTGATACCCTCTCACCCTTTTCAGCTTCTCACTAGTCTAAGCCCTCCATCTTTACAAATCCAAGCATCAAAACGATTGGCTTTGTCGCCCCAATCAGAACTCTGCAAATCTGGCCTTCATTCCCAGACCCAAATTTGCCTTTCCCTTGATCCAACAAAACTCCCAATAAATCAAATCAAATCCTTGCACTCCATACCTATCCTAAGATCAAAAGATATTTCAGTCATCTCAAGCCCCATAGATCATCATTTTCTGAGATTGACCCGAAGAGAGCCCTCTCCTGTCCTCGTAGGGCTAGCTACGAGGCTGAGCGTGGTTTGATGTTGGTCCTAGATCCTGCCTTTTCAGCCTGAGGTAAATCTAGGCTCTAACATAGTGGCGACCATACTGGGGAACTAAATTATTTGTTTGTTGGTATTCTTCATTTTATAAACTACAGACAGAGCCTGAAGATTAGCCAGGTAGCCTCTGAAACGCTTTTGTTTTGCATTAGCGCAAGTAGATAAACGCCACTTTAGTCAATCTCCGATCTAGTCTTATAAATGGAGTATATAACTTGCAGATCACCCCAGTACATCTGATAATTCTAAGCTTTTTGATGATAAGTTTAGGATTTGATAGGATAAACAAGTTGTTAATGTCCATTTGATTTCTTGAAATAGTAGTACACTGGCTTCCAGAAGACATACCAGAGCAAATCTGGATCTTGATCCTCTTCCTGTCTATGAAAATCCCAATCTTATTCCAAGGATCATTCGCCAAGGAAGTTCTATTATTCCTGTGTTCAAAGATCAATCATGTCCTGTTAGTTTTGAGTATATTGAGGATCTTGAATTTGATGAGCAGTTTGAGTTGTCTTTGTTCGAAACCAAATCTGAAAGTGCCGTTGCTTCAACTGCCTTAAATCCTGAGTTTATTAGAAATCTTGAAACTGAAAGGGCCAATAAATCCATTGATGATTATATTTTGAATCAGCTCCAGACTACAATTGTGGCTTCTAATATTGCTGATTTCCTAGAGACTGCTTCTACAACCCTTGGGTCATCTACAATTGTGTCTAGTTCAAGAATTCCCACCGAACCACCTTTCATTCCTACCATTCTTATGCAGCCTACTGTTTCTGATAAAAAATCTACAGTAGTATCGCCTCCATCTACTCCATCTACTCCTTCTACTCCTAAAATAGCCAAGATTGCTTCACCTCTGCATACACCTCCTCATACCCCCCATACATCAGCTCCACCTACTCCCCCAACATCACCAAGACCGATTGCAAATCCACCAAGAGCAATGGCTGCTCATTTTGCACCTCTTGTACTACCTCAAAATTTGGATGATATGCCAACCGACTATCAAAGAAAAATTCCTTTGTTTGATGGCACTCCTCATGGTGTCACAGCTCAGCAACATGTGGACAAAATGACAGATTTCTTCGATCTTCATGAGATTGATGCAGAAAATGTAACCATGAGACTGTTTGTACAAACATTTGGTGGTGAAGTAAGGAAATGGTTCAGGGCCTTGCCGGCTGCAAGTGTCACTACATTGGCTGATCTACAGAGACAATTCTTAAACCGCTGGGAAGTGAAGAAAAATCCCCTTCAGATTCTTTCCGAGTACGAGCACATCAAACGAAATGCTAGTGAGTCTGTTCAAGGTTACTACATTAGATGAAATTCATTTTACAATGCAATTCCTGATCACATAAAGCCACCCATGGGGCTAGCCTTGATTAAGTTTCCGGAAGGTTTTGATACTGATATGGCTTACCAATTAAGAGAAAGAGATCCAGCTACTTTAGAAGACATGCAGAAGATTGCGGTCAGCATTGAAGCAAATCTGTTGGCCAAAAGAGCTAGAACAAGAGCTGAAAAGAAAGTGACAATAAAAGAAGAATCTTCCTCATCAGACCAAGTGCTTTGAAAGGTGGAACAGATGTTAGATAGACTACAACTTGACAAGTCTGAACCGCAAATCAGAAATCCTAACTTCTGTGGCCAGCAGCAGCCCCAATACAAAATCAAACAACGCAGCAGTAAGTGCAGACACCTCTACAACAGAATGTTGTACTTGGTCCGGAATTAGAAGAGGAGGAGAATGTGATTGGAGAAGAAAATCATTTCTTAACCCCCGATGACATGCCAATTTACATCACTGAAGATGAGGAGTACTTCGAGAATCCAACTGAACGAGGGGATGAAAATTTTATTTTGGCGAATGAGATGTACTTGAGGAAGAGTCCGATGATTACCAAAGAGGATACATGAATGCTTTGTCAGCTCATCAGTGGCAGTATTCACTTCAACATAGAGATGTGCCTATAAATCCAATTCAGAAAAGGAAGGAGGCAACATCGTCAAAGAATTATCCTCCCAATGTGCAGAAAAGGGAAAAGATACAGTTGATCCTAGCAGCAGCAAAACTACATCAGCAAGTGAAAGACCAACCTAGCCAAATGTGTTAAAGGAGAAAATGGAAAAGAAGGATGTTCTAGTGAAATAGGTAGAAAAAGTTTCAATTTTTAACTTAGAAAATGAAATTGCTAAGTTGAAAATATCCATTCCTTTGATCGAGTTGATAAAGAACAACAATTATAAAAGTCAGGTATCTAAAATTTTGAGCTTAGATCCGTCATCAGACATGGTAAATGTGGAGGATGACAGTTCCAAGTTGATCTTTGGGCCAGCATTGGAAGGTCAGTCCCAAGATAGTGATGTTGCTCCTTTCTATATCAGTCTCAGGGTGCATGATTTTGTTTTACATAATGCTATGTTTGACTCTGGAGCTTCTCATAATCTTATGCCGAAAGCCATCATGGAGAAATTGGGATTAGACATCACTAGAAAATACCATGACCTTTACTCTTTCGATTCCAGTATAGTAAGGTGGATCGGGCTTATCAAAGATTTGGTGGTCAGTTTGGATCAGATTCCGGCTAAAAATGTTTTGATGGATGTGGTGGTGGCAGATATACCTCCTAGATTTGGCATGCTTCTTTCCAGATCTTGGGGAGCAAAGATTAAAGGGACAATGCAACTTGATTTCTCCTATGCTACGATTCCCGTGTTCGGCCAGATGAGGAAACTATACCGGGAGTAGAAAATGAAGTACATGATTACTAGCAGGGAGAAACGGTAAATCATCCGATCAACTATGTACATACTGATCTAGAGTCATTTATTTTGTATTCAGATAGTTTTAATGATGTAAATAGCTAATTAGTGGAAGTAGAAGACATTCCTGAGATTACTGAAAATTTTATAGAAGCCTTGAGACAAGAGCGGCAAAGCCTTGATGGCACCGCTGAAAAATCAGCAGTCCGACAGCAACAACATAATGATGGACAGCAAGGTAAAGAAAAAGAGTTTCAGCATTTAGAAGAGGATGAAACAGGTCTATGGAGTATGGACTTTGATGGCGTTGTAGGAAGAGAAGGTGCTGGAATTGGTATTTGGATACGCAGCTCGGTTTTTGCCCCAAACAAAGTGCCAAGCAATGTAAGGGTCTACTCTTATAAATTAGCTTTTGACTGTTCAAACAATGAGGCTGAATATGAAGCATTGATTGTTGGTTTGAAAGTTCTTAGAAAATTAAATGCTAAAAGGATTTCAGTGTATGGTGACTCCGAGTTGGTCATCAAGTAGGTGAAAGGCGAATACCAAGCAAAGCATCCTCGGATGCGAGCCTACTGCAATGCGGTGTTGGATATCTTGAAGGTATTTTCTGATTATACTATCACTTGTGTGCCCCGTGCTCAGAATGTCATTGCAGATTCACTTGCAACAACAGCAAGCAATTTGAAGATTCCTATGAACTCAAACAACAAGTTTGAGATTCACGTGAAGCATCGCCCGGCTGTCCCCGACAATCAAAGGTATTGGCAAGTGTTCCAAGATGATGAGGAGATCAATGAATTTTTGCAAAATAAAGGTAAATTCAAGGACATTTCTATTGATATGGAGTATGATAATGGTGATGAGGATATAGAAGTCAATCAGATGGAAGTTTTGCAGCTCAAAGATAACATCATTCCAAAGGGTCTAATACCTTTAGAGGAGCTCTTCGATCAGGACGATGTGGTTAAAAAACCGACCTTGCTGCCAACCGAAAAGGGAGTTGAAGATGTGAACATTGGATCAGTTGAACATCCCAAGATGGTAAAATTATCGAAGGTGTTGCCCCCATAGGTGAGAGAGAAATATATCAGTTTGTTATCATCTTTTAGTGATGTATTCGCTTGGGATTATTCGGATTTGAAATCATATGACACAAGCATAATTCAACATGTGATCCCGATCAAACCAAATAAAAAGCCTTTTCGCCAAAAGATAAGAAGAATCAATCCAAAGCTGCTTCCCTCAATCGAAAAGGAGGTGAATAGGTTTTATAAAACTGGTATCATAGTCCCTATCCGATTTTCAGATTGGATAACAAACTTGGTTCTCATCCACAAGAAGACAGGTGAGATTCGGTTATGCATTGATTTTAGAAATCTGAACAAAGTCTCCTTGAAAGACAATTATCCATTTCCCAAGATGGATCACATACTTCAACGAGTAGTTGGAGCATCACGGATGTCACTACTTGATGGTTATTCAGGATATAACCAAATTCTGGTCCATGAAGATGATCGTGACAAGACAACATTCACCACTCCATGGGGAACTTTTCATTATGGAAAGATGCCATTTGGATTGAAAAATTCTGGTGCAACCTTTTAGCGGGTGATGGATATAGCGTTTGCCAATGAAAAAGATGTTTTTCTTGTTGTTTATCTTGATGACTTAATAGTTTTCTCCAATACAGATGAAGAGTCCCTTTATCATTTGAAGATTGTCTTTCAACGGTGTAGGAAGTATGGCATCTCGCTCAATCCAAAGAAAAGCTTGTTTGCCATGGATGAAGGCAAGCTTCTACAGTAAGATAAATTTCCTACGCCGCTTTGTTCCCAATCTTGTAGAACACTTAAGAGAGATCACAGGCATGCTGAAAAAGGATAGTGCAGTACGGTGGACCGAGGAAGCGGTTAAGTCTTTTAATTTGGTGAAATTAGCCCTTTCTTCATCTTAGGTTTTAGTCAGCCCGGACTATACTCAGGATTTTATTTTGTTTTCCCTTGCCTCGGGTCATACTATGGCATCAGTCTTGATGCAGAAGAGAGACTAGCTCGAAAAACTGATAACATTCTTCAGTAGAACCATAAGGGATGCGGCATTAGAGTATAATATTATTGAAAAACAGGCCCTTGCATTGGTAAAAGCATTGAAATATTTTCGGGTTTATATTTTGCATTCTCACATCCTTGCCTATGTTCCTAATGCTGCTGTCAAATATGTCCTAGTGAAAACAGATCCAGAGGGAAGGAGAAGGAAATGGATTGCTGCCTTGCTGGAATATGATGTAGAAATCAAACCGACAAAGCTCATTAAAGGACAGGGGCTGGCAAAAATTATGGTTGAGTCAAATCTGCATGCCTTGGACATTAATCTAATTGCTGCTATGTCCGAGGAGGATGAAGAAAATCTGCCCACTCAGGTATCAAAAATTTTCCTCCTTTCTCCTTGGTATTCAGACATTGTTTTTGTGCTTCAAAATTTGTCATCACCTCCCGGAATGGCCAAGAACAAAAGTAGAACATTGAAGTTGAAGGCTTCTAAGTTTTGTATTTTGAATTCTTCACTTTATTGGAAAGATACCAATGGTGTTTTGTTGAATTGTTTGGTGGAAGAAGAAGCAAAGAAGGTCATGGAGGATTTCCATAAAGGAGATTGCGGGGGTCACCTTTTTTGGAAAACAACGGCCAACAAGATTTTGAGAGCCGGATATTATTGACCGACACATTTTGTTGATGTGTATAAGATTGTCAAGCGCTATCATAAATGTCAGATTTTTGAAGGAAGACAAAATTTCAACCTTTGCCACTTAAGCCTATTGAGGTAAGCGCCCCTTTTCAGCAGTGGGATTTGGATTTCATTGGTGAGATCCATCCTCCTTCCTCAGCTCAGCATAGATGGATCCTCACGACGACCGATTATTTCACGAAATGGATTGAAGCAATTCCCACCAAGTAGGATACGGATGTGGTAATAATTTCATTCCTTGAGAATAACATTTTGTCTCGTTTTGGTTGCCTGAATAAGTTAATAACTGATAACGCAATAGCTTTCAAATAAAAAAGGATGGTTGAGTTTTGTAATAAGTATCGCATCACATTGGGACACTCAACCGCTTATCATCCACAAGGCAATGGATTGGCAGAGTCTTCCAACAAATCTTTGGTTAACATCATTAAAAATTTGCTGGAAATAAGAAAGATTGGCATAAGAAATTAGTTAATGCACTTTGGGCAGACCCAGTGAGTAAGAAGAAATCCATTGGTATGTCCCCCTTTGAGTTAGTGTATGTAGTTGACACAGTGTTCCCTACCTCTCTCGCAGCTCCGGTAGTCAAACTTCTTCAGGAAGCTGGCAGTGAAGAAGATCATATGCAGCAAAGATTAAATCAAATGATTCATTTGTAGAAAACGAGAGAAGAGGTTTTCCAAAACACATTCAAGGTACAGGAGAGAATTAAGAAAATCTATGACAGAAAAGAAAAGGCGGACAAGTTCCAATTGGAGGACGTGGTGCTGAAATGGGATGCAAGGAATGAGGAAAAGGGTAAGCACGGTAAGTTCGAGAATCTCTGGAAAGGTCACTTCAAAATTGCTGCATATCGGGATCAGAATGCTTTTATTTTGAAGGAGATGAATGGGTAAGACTGTCCAGGAGGGTCGGTCAATGGTCGGCTGCTCAAGCGGTACAATTTCTGAGGTGTTTTCTGTTGTTTACATTGTCACTATATATACCATTTTATTTCAGTTTCATTGCAAGAGTGTGTTGTGATATTTTCTTTAGTTTGGGGCCTAAAGTTGTTAGCACTCGAATCTACCTCAGGCTGAAAAAGGCAAAACTCGAGGCAACATCAAACCAAGCTCAGCCTCGTAGCTAGCCCTACAAGGATAGGAGAGGGCTCTCTCCGGTCAATCTCGATAAAATGAGCAATAGGGTGTGAGATGACTTAAAATGTGAACTGATTTTAGGATAGTAAATAGATAAGAAAGGGTATTTTGATAAATGACTGGGTTTTCTGGGCAGCGTGGGGTCAAGGAACAACATGAACAGAGAAGTTAAATAAAAAACACAGATTATCTCCATGAGGCAAGATAGGCAAGAGATTTAACATCAAATTTGAAATATTGTGGAGTGGGTGAACTGTTGAGAGGTTGACAAGGGAATAGAAGATGAATCCTTGTCAAACAGAAGAAAACATTAAATATGAACACTTTCCCAAAGCAGAGCAATAAATTGGATTCTGTCTTTCTCGCTTTAAAAGCATTCAACTGAAAACGATTATGAATGAACTATGAAACAGAAATAAGAGACATATGAAACAGGAGAAGAAACACATACTAAATTCACACTGCAAGGATCTCATGAAACAGAGCTGTACCATTCAATTATTTTCTCTATCAAATCTGTACAATGAAGCGCTGGTTTTTTTTTTCCCACACTTTCCTCAGAACTCCAGAACTCTTTACAAATAATTTTTTATGCAATAAATAAGCTTTACTGTGGGAAATGGATCGACCCAAAGTGGGGGGTTATTTAATCATTGTTAACAGAAATGAAAAGCCAAACATCTGTTCTGAAGAAAAGGAGCATTACACTTGAAAACCGTTTGATAGCCCACGAAGAGATAACACCTGTAGCGTAGATACTTTGAACCATAACTGAAGTCCAACAATAGACCGTATGTTCCTATTTCTCTGCTGTGACAGATGCCTTTGTTTATTTTTGGCTTTTGGACTTTGACCTTTCACCTTCGCTTTCCGTTTGAATAACACTAATTTTTAATAAAACTGGCCCTTTAAATAAGATTTCACCTTTAATGACAGGAAAAAATGAACAATCCCAGCTTTGCCAGGGAAACACCAAATGAGCTGGCAGCTTCAGGGAATCTGCCCAAGAATATGCAAGTGTAGAAAATCCTCTAGCGTAACAGCTTGATGAACAGCATAGAGTCTCTAATAGAATTTTCTTGGAGTGCCACAGGCTAAGACTGTACATGAATTCCCAGAGATAATTTGTTTTTGTTCCAGTAGTTCTAACAAGCAAGCTAGAACAGTGATGATGAAACACGACATCTCCATTCCTATATAAAACAAAATATACAACCTTCTTACCAACCTTCTTTCTTCACTCAATGTCCCAAAGAAATAAAATGTAAAGATGATATTTTATCCACTCCTAGGTCAAGAGGCTTCAACCAATATGTCAATTCAATCTCAGCAAAATCATTGGAAGCAATCTTCACTTCTACACAGCCCCTCTGATTTCAGGAATGAGGTGCACTAAGAAAACCTGTACTATTTCAGTTGAACTTGAAGAATTACATTTAATCAATAACAATACCCCATTGTTTTGCAGCTTCCACAACTCCTCCCAAATTGTCAGTATGCTGACGAAAGTTAAAGAATGAATGCCACAAAGTAACAGGGAAAGGATGGACAGACAAAGCTTTCTGGTAAAACTATTCAAGGATAATGTCAATATCTAGAAGCTCTAGAAAATTTCCTACTTCTATCCAGGTGTCTTTAGGAGCTATAGGAAAGGACTGAAATATACAGTTGATCAAAAGTGAACTTGCCCAAAGAACAACAGCCATGGAAGACATACTCTGGGAATTGTACCTTTGACCTATCAACCAAGTCTCTATGACTGAGTTCAAAAGTGAAGAATCTAGAGGAATAGGACCTAAGAGATTGTCAATAAAAAGGCGAATTTTTGGCTTCTTGATCTTCTCAGAGAAAGCTCGTGATAATGGCTTAGCAACGGGAAATAATTGAGATTCTTGGAAGCACTTATCAAGTACTTGCAGCATCCTGGTATCAAAACCATTCTTTATTGTTTCAAGACCTTCAGGAGAACCCAAGACAACTAGTGCTGCATATTCTCTAATGCAATGCTTGACATCTCTGTCATCTGAAGCTACCTTCAGTGCTTGGTCTGCAAAAGTCTGAGCTTCTTTTGCATCATTATTCAGCAATCTATGCCTTGCAAGATTTAATAGGCCAAACATCAATTCCTTAGACCAACATTTCTGATCCATGTCTGTTCTTGCCAAAAAATGATGAGCCCCTTTCCTCCTGTCCTTGGATTCATCCACTCCTTGCTTATCCTCTGCATGCTCTGAAGGATAGAACATATGATAACCTGCGCCCTTTAAGGAAATAATGTTGTCTAGCATTTTTTTTTTGGTCCATATAACAAAACCATTGGTTACTTAAATCCTTTGCAAAATCAACACCTTTTGAATCTAAAGCCTAATGGACAAACAGATTCCAAAGTCGCTGGATACCAGGTTTGTTGTCTGGCCAGTTAAATAATGATTCTTGAAAGACACTGATGCTTGCTGTGTCACCTCCACAGTGTGATTCAATGCAAGAATAGACAGGAACAAGTTCAACACAGGTAGGGTAGATCTTCCTATAATGGCAACAGAGGTCGCGTGCACTAGTCAATCCTTCAAATGCTGACACAAATTTAACATGGTAAACAACCAATGCATACACTGCTAAAAGAGAATCCTTATCATTCTTCCACAAATCGAGAGAATCATGAAAACAGCATTCACTGAGACTAGAAACTGCAAAGTCCATCAATTTCATGGAACTATCTCTAGATGCTTCTGAAAGTTGACAATCCTGCCAACAGGGGCTGCATTTTCGATTTCATATTTCGCTGAGAGCAGCTGCTACTCGATTTTTATTACCCATTCTTCCATTTGCAGAGTACTCGGTTTAGCTCCTACTCGTCATGTTGCATGAAAGAATCATATGTGCCCAATCTGCATGATTTGATCAAGTCTTTTGTTGAAACGCTGGTGTCACTATGCTGGATTTTATAAAACAAGTTCTGTGGAGCCGACGAAATACCTTTTGAGGGTATATCATCCTCAATTGTGGGCATATTATAGACAACATTTCTGAAGTGAGGAATATGATACGATATCTGAAGTAAAGATTTCGTGTAGCGTGTCACCCCTTGATTTTTAGCACAACAAAATCCGTTTTCCTTTATGAATCATACGCCAAATAATCAGGTACCCTTTGTGCGCTGGCTCCTGCTTCCGCAATCCAAGTGTTGTATGTCAACTATCAAGTAAAGGCATGAATGACGGGTATCCCCACTCGCTCTCTCGGGCATCGAACGGGTGTTGTGTTTCTTTCTGGGCGGTGAACTTGTGATAAATCTAATTTAAAAATAGCCAGACTGAAAAAGGCATCTCTGCTCCAACCATAGTTTGCTTGTCACGAGGAGTTGAATCTTCATAGCTGGGATTAGAAACAGTTCCAGTATTCACATCTCCATTCCATCTGTCGGTACTCAATTTTACTGGAGCCTTCTTTCGTTTAGTCGTCTCTCCACCACCATTAGTAATCTTATTCAATTTCTTTTTTCACTCCTTTGCTCTATAGACTGCATGTTTTATGCCATTGTTGTCCATCCAACCTTCTAGCCAAAGTTCAGCAAGCTCTATGTATAGTTTTCTTTATTTGTGGGCCTTTGTGTTCATCCATTCCCTCAACATACTGATCATAGAGATCACAAAGTCGGTCTTCGGTTGCATAATCCCACTTGTAGCATTTATTCAATTTTCCTTTTTCTACAGAGGTTGACACTACTTGTAAATCATCCAATGAACCTTCTTGCCTGCTTTCCTGAGCTTGCAAAGAAGATACTTGCATTTGGACCCTTTCAGTCACCTCCTTTTTTATGTGTTCAAGCCTACCTTCTTTTTCCTGCTTGGCCGAGATTCCTGATACAATCATTTCCTTCAAGTTTCTCTTCAATTTTTTAAGCCGCATTACATGGCCTAAAATGCCCATAAGACGATTAATTACATCATTCGAGATTTTTCCTTGTTTTTCTGCCAACCTAGCTACTTTGCCAAGCTTTTTCTTGACATCACGAGGTATGCGCTTTTTCACCACTTTGCATGACTGATCTGATTTCTCGAATGTCAGTAGAAGGTGGACACAATTCAGCAATTCCCTTTTCCAAATCTTGGAAGACTTCGTCCAGAATAGTGCATTGAGGCCTTGCAGGACTAGCTTCCTTATGAAGCGGTAGTGAGGGTTTCATTTTGGAGGTCGATATCTGGTATACAACAGGATTCACATCCACTGAATCGTCACTTTCTTCAACTTTCTCAAAGGCTCAACTTTTATTGGAGGTCGACATATCATTTGCACACTTCATCAATTGTCTTGTATGGCATTCATTTCCAAGAGTTGCATGTTTATCTGAGTGATATGGCATATCGCCATCTGAAGGTTCAACCATGATTGCCTTTTTGACAGTGGTTTCTTTAGAGCCTGCAATCGAAATATTTGGAATTGCCCCATCCTTACTAAACACCTCAATGCCTACGACAGTTGGCTCTGTTTTACAATGAACTTCTTTGCATCTCTCAGCTTTTAATGAACTGGGCCCAACGTGAACATTTCCTGGTTTTGATTCTTGTTGTTTTCAATGGTTTTTCATCTGAATATTTATCAATAGAAAGACAAGTGATATCTTGACCAGAGCTTGTGGCACTCATACCCACCAAAGGTCCACTTCTTGCAGCTGCCTTTATTCGAAGAGCACCGGTCTTTGACAAATTTGCTTGGAATATCTTCATCATTTGGCATCTTCTTGGTATCTTTCCTTCTCCTTTTCTTTGGGGTAAGCACGAGAGAGGTAGCAGGCTCATTCGTGTTCTAATTTCCCTCTATTGATGAAAAAATCATGTGTGCTTTGTATTTCCCCCATCGACTGAGAAGTACTCATCCAGTTCTGTATCATCTATAAATGAGTCTTCAGTATCATACTAGTCATCGTCTGGAATTTTGTCTAGCTCTTCTTCATCACTATTTCCAGTTCCCTTGTACAAACATTCGATCCTCTCAATAACTGCACTAAATCGATGTGAAGGAGCTGAAACCGGATCCGTCTGCTGGAGGTGATAAACAAATGTGCCACTGACTATAAGGTGGACAAGAGATGATTTACAGCCTTACAAATTCGTTTGGAGCAAAGAATTTGAGTTTTTAATAGAGCAGAGGCGAATATTTTTGTTCCAGCTCTGTGCACCGCGTACTCTGCCCAGTGCGCCGCGCGGGCTCTGTGCGTCACGCGGGCTCTGTGCGCCGCGCGGGCACACAATTTTGCACTGCGGAAATGGTCCCTATGCGCCGCGCATGCCTAGTGCGTCGCGCCACTCAGCCTATGCGCCGCGCTGCTTACAAACACCCAGTCTGCCCCTTTTAAAATGCGTTTCCATCCCTCCAACTTCAACGCGACTTCTCCTTTGGATTTTTTTATTTTTATTTTTGATATCCTTTGATGCAAATGGACTAATAACTTATATAGACATGGAGAAATATCATATATAGACATGGATTCAACTTTTGTTTCTCACTTTGTAATGTTTTTTGGCTTTGGCACTTTTATATTTAATACAACTCTGACATTTGTTTCCTCACTGATCTTCTGAGCTTGAATGATGAAATTATTCTTGTTCTTTGTAGGGCTGACTGATGTTGAATTCGGCAAAGGATCATGGCGAGGCTGCATGTGAACATCTTCAACTGAAAAAACTTTGAATAATTTCATATTTGAAAGCGAATTTAATGATTTCTTCTTCAAAACAGAGTTTTGAAGAAGAATCTCTCTTGAGCATTATTTGATGATGAAATTTTGTACTGGAAACTGATTTGGAACCTCTCATGCAGGTTCAGTCGACAAAATCCTGGACTCAAGAATTAAAATGACTCTTTTGACCAAAATGGCATTTGATGACTGCGAATGATGAGAAATGAACCTTGGTGATTTTGGCTCTGACAAAAGACTAACAAGACTAAGTCTAACAGAAGTGAAGGCTATAATTCTAAAGAATGATTTCGGCCTTGGTTTGAGTGTGTCGAGTCATGTTTTTAAATCATTTTGGTTTCAAAGGTCAATTTGAATCAAAATTCAGTCAATAAATGAGTCAAAAATCTTGTGTCAGTTTGTCAAATTATCGACTCCATAGCCCAATGGACGAAGGCACTGTCTATCTCTCCCAGAGATATGTTGTTCTTGGCACCTCCAAGGAGCTACCATCCCCATTGGAGCCAATGTTAGAGTCCATCTGTTCAGCCCTCCATCAGAGATCAAAATCTCGTTTATTGCATTTCATCTTAGGTGTCTCATACAGTCCTATCATTTGCATTCCATTAGGAGCATCAATATTTTGATGGAAGGGTCTTGTCTCCATACTTCCCTCATGTCATGTACTTGCTATTTCGTGTATGATCATCAAAGTTCATCAAAGTCAATTTTACAGTCATTATGGATGGTCTTTTGGTCAGCCAAGAGTCTTTTCAATCATTAGGTCTAGGGTTTCACAAATTTTGTCTTCGAAGTGTCTAATAATGCCAGCAGGCACATGAGGATGTTCTTAATAAGTTTTCATTCCAAAATTTTCATTATTAATAATGCTTGAAAATGATTCTTCTTCAAAACTCTGTTTTGAAGAAGAAATCGTCAAATTTATTGTTTGTAATAAATATGTACTTTTTAGAGTTTTTCAGTCATGGAGTATTTCAGGCGCAGCCCTGGTCATCCTTTGCCAAAATCCAATGCCAACCATCCCTGCAAAAAATTGACAAAAGTTTCATCATTCAAGTCAAAAAGTCAAAATGGAAACCAAAATAGAGTTTGTATTAAAATTTCAAAGTGCCAATGTTCTAAAACTTTACAAAGTGGGTTATTTGAAATCAAAAATTCAAATCCATTGGTCATATAAGATATTTTGGTGTCCAAAACAATTCATTTGCCTGCAAGAAATATCAGTGAAGCCGAGTCAAGTTTGGAGGAGCGAAAGCATGTGTTGAAGCCGAGACTGTGTGTTGAAATTCAACTACACGGCGCATTAGGTAGAGGTCATGACGCACATAGCCATTCTCCACCGTGCAAATTTGAACATGTGCGGCGCGCTCACCAGGCACGGCGCACTGGGTTGTGCGTGCGGTGCACAGGGCCGATACTCCCGTTTTTTCACTGCCTTCAATGAAATCCCAAATTTCTTGGCTCTTCTGCTCCACGTAAGTCGAATCGTCTTGTAATTTTCCATTGATCAGTTTTGGGTGTGGTTTCAAAGATTGGTTAAAGAACTTGAATGCTAAACTACAAACCCTATCCTCTTATTTAAGCTGCTCCTTAGGGTTTTACAATTGGTGGTTTAAAAAACAATTTTGTGCCAAGTATTTCATTCCTCACTGGATTCTCCCTCACTGTTTTACTATCATCACATAATCCCTTTCCTTTTTCCCTATGCCCCAAAGCCACTCTTATCACTTGTTTTCATTAATCCCTATCCCTTAACCCTATCATTCCCTATCACTTTCCCTCTCCCATATTATTTGCAGAATTCCAAACAGTCAAGTGACTGTTATTACACCTTAATCTCACTTGACAACCCACTTTTCCCATTGTTCCATATTCCTCACAATCCCTCATTTCCCTTTGGAACCTTTGGCATTGAAAACAAAACACTCATTTATCATTTTCAAACCAAACCAAACACATACTTGACATACACCTTTGCAGCACCATGACAGACACCGAGTCATCATATGAGAAAGACAATGATTCTACCACAAAGCTTCATGCACCGAGGAGGCCTCGTAAGGGTGGCAAACATGTCAGAGAAGAGCCTACCTCATTGACTCAATTGTAGGCCTGCCCACTTGCTATGGCTTGTTTTCAACAACAATCATGCTTTCAATATTGCGAGATGATTTCTCAGATTCAGCATCATCAGGAGTTGGCTCGGTTGTTTGTTTTACATTTGCATAATGGTCAGGTAACTCTTGCTGATGTAAATTTTACCTTGACACCAGAGACCATTTCTCAAACAACCGGAATACCAAATGTAGGTGAGGAGTGAAACAAAAGACAACAAGTAGAAAAAGTAGATTATGAAGCATACATCAGGCCGAGCTATGTGAAACAACTCAGTAGGGTGTTCCCATTCCAGTTTTTGAAAGAATCCTATGCACTGTTGATGAGACTCATTATCAGATACTTCAGTTGTGAGGGCCACTTCTCACGCCTTTGTGCATAGCATATCAGATTATTGATGCATTTCACGAGAGTAAAGATGATGAACATTCCATATTTCATGTGCTGAAACATCTAGAGGATGACTACTCTTGTGCAAAAGAAGACTCCTGAACAACAGTACAATAGCATTTACCATTATGCGCCCATCAAGATCATTGTTGTACATCAGATTGGCTTGCAGGGTATCACATGGGAAGACTTCATTTCCCGTGAGTTCTTCACAGCTTCAGTAGCTCATCAGGAGGTTGTCCATCATGCAGGTGAACCTTCACATCAGCATGGAGGTCGGGAGGCAGAGACTACTAGTGTGCCAACATATGTCACCTATCAGAGAGGCATGAGAGGATTGTTTGTAGCAGCCCGACGAGTACTATCTCCACCTGGGGTGGAAGGGGTCTCATTGACATCATCAGTAGTACAGGTACAGGACAGAGGCAAGAAGCCTATGCAGCATGAGGGCCCTTCAGGAGGCCTGGACACTGATTTCATACTCATTGATGATGATGTGAGCTCTCCTAGCTCAAATCTGAGAGAGGTCATTCAGGAGCAGAAAGCTGAGATAGATGCATTGACCAACAAGTTGCAGAGAGCTCAATGGGTCATAAACTATTTTGAGCAGCGAAACAAAAAACTGGAGGATCAGCATACAGTCATGGAGTTACAAAACATTCGGCAAAACCGCCAAGCTGCCCAAAGGAGGAGGATAGAGTTCACTTAATTGGAGCAGGAGATAGAGGCTTATCGAGAGACTTGGCTTGAGAGGGTCAATATTCATCTTGAGAAGATGTTGGTGAAGGAAAACAAAGACAAGGACATGCTTAGGCACATGAAAAATCATTATTAGGCACGAAATCATGTTTGCAAAGCGAGGATCAAAATCCTGAAGGCAAGACTAAGGAGGGCACTAAAATGACGCAGAAGGCATGATAGGCTCCAAATATTGGTTGAAGCTTATTTGGCTAAGCATGATACTTGATGATGGACCTTCAGTCCAAATTTCAACAAATTTGGAGAAAATTTTGTCAATTTTGAATTTTTTGGATTCAAAACAGATTTTCTTGCCCAACTCGTAGCGCCACTTGGTGCGCTCTTATAATTGGGAGATCCTCTGGAGGAAAACTTTATATTTTTGGATTTTTTATGGAAATTTATGCATGCTCATGAATTACCTAAGGATTTCATCAAGTTCTGGGTTGCCTAAAGGGTCAAAAACACACAAAAAGTGACCTCTCTGCCACCTTTTGCACCCACAGGAAGTAGTGTTGGGAGATTGGGTTTTTGGAGGGGCAAATGGACACCAAATCCAGAAATTCCACTTGCGTTGGAAAGTAGACGGGTAGGGCTTTCCAACGAGCTATCTGGAGTGCAATTTGGACTTTTGAAAGACCCTCAAAATCAGCCTCAAAGTTGTGCTATGCATACAAGTTTCATGCGCGGCGCATAGGGGAATTTGGCCTATTTTTCACTCAGCAGCTCAGAATTTCGCCCAGTTTTGACTAGTTTCACTTTTTCATGTAACTTTTGACTTATCTTGATGTAAATTCATGACTTTGATGTAATTTTGGCACATTGTTACTCATCCATGTAGATTCATTCACTAAAAAGTCAAAAGATAGTGAATGAATCAGTTTCCTTTTATATAGAGGCAAGTTGTTTCATTGCCTATTTTTCAGTTCCTTGTTTAGATATGGTTGAAACAGCTCCTAAATGATGAGCTCAACCCCTAGAGGCATGGGAAGGAGTTAGGCTTGTCTATATCATGTAATTTCTCAGCCATTTTCAAGGTTGGACACTTGGGATTGCTTGGGACTCCATTGTACATTTGATTTCTGCATTTTTGGCAAAGGAAAGACCAGGGTTTGCAGCGCTTTTTGGGATCCTTGTGGCTCTGTGTTTTGATGGTGTTCTTCTCTATGTAATTTGTAAGTTCACTGATATTTATGTGTACGATTTACTTTCTCTTTTGCTTCTGAAATTAAAAAAATGAGTGAAAAAGGGTAGAATTAATTAGCTTGCTTTGCTCTGCCTTTTAGTTTTGTTTAATTTTCAATGTTTTCTTCATTTTGAAGAGGATTCTTGATACCCTCTCGCCCTCTTCACCTTCTCACCAGTTTGAGCCCTCCATCTTTACAAATCCAAGCATCAAAACGATTGCCTTTCTCGCTCCAATCAGAACTCTGCAAAACAGGCCTTCATCCCCGGACCCAAATTTGCCTTTCCCTTGATCCAACAAAACCCCCAAAAAATCAAATCAAATCCTTGCACTTCATACCTAGCCTAAGATCAGAATATATTTCAATCATCTCAAGCCCCATAGATCATCATTTGCTGAGATTGACCCGGAGAGAGCCCTCTCCTGTCCTTGTAGGGCTAGCTACAAGGCTGAGCGTGGTTTGATGTTGGTCCTAGATCCTGCCTTTTCAGCCTGAGGTAAATCTAGGCTCTAACAGGGCCAACATTGAATTTTTTCAGTTTATGCTTGTATGCACTAGAATTTTACTTGGTTATAATAGTTTCATGTGTTGATGGTATGGAAAGGTTTTGAGACTCAAATATGACTCATAGAAATAATTTGACAAAATTATAATAGAAATTTTGAGGAGATGATATTATGTGGGTAGCGAGATGTGATCATAGAAGCAACACTCCTAGAAACTACTAGAAGAAACAACATACCAATCATCATCACATGGCTACCTCAAATCCTAAATTTCTCAATTTTCATAATAATGAAACACTGACACAAGATTTATGTTGAATTAAAGCCTAGTGTCTATGACAAGATTTAACAACAAGAATTTTCTTAACTCACTTATCCTAATCTTCCTTCATTGAACCCTCAATTGGAAATTGGTTCTCATTAACAATTCAAATCAAATTAAACACATCTCAACCCTATTAAAAAAATTGACTATCATTTATATGTACCTATATATTTAATATCTTCTATATGTACCCTTCCTATCCCTTTTTTGAGTTTTTGATGTAAATATATATCTTTATATAGAAGAAGTGTTTTTCAAAAAATTAGAAGTAATATATAGCCCTTAATATTAAACACAAAATTTCAATTTGTAATTTATACAATTGGTTATGGTATATGTTATACAATGATCAACATTGGAAAGGTTTGAGGCTATGGAAAATAGATGAGACTAACTTGTTGGCATGAAGGGGCCTATGTCCTCATTATTGATGACCAATACTCCTACATTCAATTAAAAAAAAAAACATAAGGCGAGCACAAGATGTAATGTTAATACCAAGTTTTATTTGGGAATGATTGACCTTCAAGTTATCCCCCGAACTAAGATTCCATCCTATATGTTGAATCTCTGAGAGGCAGAAGGGGTTATTTAGCTAAGAAGAGAAAATAAATGATGCCTATAATTCACTAAGAAGCATAGAGTTGAATTGGAGAGAAACCTGACCATTGTTGCATAATACAATCCTAGCTAGTGAAGCTAACTAAATGTTGGTTTTCTCTTCAGGTTTCCACGATATTTCATGTCTTAATGTATGTTTTTTCCTTTCGTGTTGAGTATTTCACTGTGTTAACCTGCATTTGGGGTTTATTTAGCTATTCTAGGTATTTAATGGTTTCTATATAGATAGTTATTAGTGTTGAGTAGTTAATGAGTTGGTAACTCAATGATCTTTATAGTGTGGAGTTTTTGTTTCATTTTACAATGTTTAATAGCTATCATCTATCACAATAGCTCTGTATCTTCCATCATTGGGTGATTTCAAAGATAAGAAATCAAAACAAAGTAACCATCAAACAAGACTGTAACCTCAAAATGAGAACTCTAGCCAAAATACCCCAAAAAACATGAAAAAACAACTCGAAAATGAAAAGTGTGTATGTTGGAATGACACTTTTTCTTCTTCTTTTTTGGGGTAAATTTTCAACACTTTTTTAAAAATTGCAGTGAAACTAATTTTTAAACATGAAAAAAACACTGAAAATGAAAAGTGTTGATGCTAGAAAATATCATGACTTAGAAAAACCTTAAAATTCCAACAATTTTTAGGCATGGCATTAAAGATAAAATATCATGTCTTTGAAAATCCTTAAAACTCCAACAATTTTCAACATGGAGTTAAAGATAAAATACTTATAATTGTCTTCAACAATAACATTAAAGATAAAATATCGTGACTAAAAAAAACCTTAAAATTTTGATAAATTTTCACCATGGAATTAAAATCAAATATCACGACTACAAAAAACCTTAAGTTTTCAATATATTTCAACCATGGCATTATGGAAAAATTATATGACTAAAAAAAACTTTAAAAATGAACACCTGAATGAAAGAGTCATTAGACCAAAAGTAGCTTATTTTTTAAATGCTAAAAGTATAGTTATTTTAAAATCTTAGCCTAAGACAATTTGAGACATTGCAACAAAAATTTAAAAATCAACCATCAAATTGACACACGGTGTAGGAAAACTCAACCCATTGCAATGAAATCTATAAAATCAACCATGAAATTGACACACTGTGGTGGGTGACTTGATCTATTATAACGAAAAGATTAAAATCAACTATCAAATTAACACATAATCTGGTCAAGTTGCTAGTTAGGGACCGACACGGACTCTACACAAAAAATAAAAGTAAAGTAAATAATAAATAAATAGATAAATAAATGAAAATGAAAAATACAAAACAAAACAAAAATTAAAATATTGAAAAAAAAATACTAAAAAAATAATAATAATAACTAATAAATAGAAAACTAATTAAAAAAATCAAAAAAAAAATCAAAATGACCCCCCACAAACACACATAATTTAACTCATAAAATATAAAAATTTAAAGTAATAATAATAATAAATTACTAAAAAAGAAAAAACATAATTTAGTAAAAAATTAACACCAAAAATACAAATAAATAAAATCAAACTAAATAATTAAAAAATAAAAAGAACATACAAAATAAATACCAATTCAAAACAATTCAAAAAAAAATTAAACTAGAAAAAATATTTAATTCATAATAAATATTAAGTTAAAAACAAATTAAAAGAACATATTAAAAAAACATCAAAATAAATTCAATTTCCACTCTGTTGGCCATCGGGTGGTAAAGGGCCAATTCCCATAATCTACCCAGTTGGTGAATTGCCTCTTCGCTTGTCATGCCATGTTATGAAACCAGCTCACAAACGATAGAAAAGATAGATCAACGCCTTAGAAATCAACGTCTTCGAGGGGGAAACCTCCTTTACATTACACAAATGAACAATTATTGGATGATACAAATGACAAGACCTCCTTTCTATATCTAGGAGCCTAAGGGGTCATAATATAATCAAAGCCGACATAATAATAATAATGTAAGGGCACAATAATAACAACAGTGGGCTTCTGTGGGGCACAATAATAACAATATGGGGACTACATGGGCACAACAATATAATCAAGGGGTTTCACTAATAACAATAAGGGGTTACACTAGTAGTATAGGGACCTAACATGCCCCTCTCCTTCAAGAAGTGTTTTCCTCAACGCTTGAGTAGTTCTGGATGCTTCTATATAAAATTCTTGTCCTCCCATGTGAAATCCTCAGTGGGTGAGTTCTTCCACTTGATGAGATACTCTGAAATTGATCGATTTCGTAGCTGTCAGGATCTTGTTTCTATGACTGCTCCAGGTTCCAATATGATTTTTCCTTCCTCGTCAAGTTCTTGCAATATTGTTTGAACTGGGATCTTCTCATTATGTAAGGTTGTCATTTCTTAAATGCATGTAGTCTTGCCAACATTTCCTTCTCATAAATAACTTTGTGTAAATACTTTCCTTTGATTAGATGACTTTTGAAACCAATGGGTCTTTCTTCTTGAATTAAAACATCACCAATTCCATTTCCTGATGTATCATATTCCACAATAAAGTTTTTTGTGAAGTCTGGTGTAGCTATGACCGATGCTTGGCACATTGCCTCTTTAAGATGTTCAAATGCGTTTGTTGCTTCTAGAGTCCATGAAAATGCATCTTTCTTCAATAATGTTGTTTTCATAATGTCTTCAGTCTTCATTCTTATTTGATGATATCCTAAACGAAGATCCAACTTGGTGAAGTAAATTATTCCATGCAATTCATCCAATAATTCATCAATGACAGGAATGGGAAATTTATCTTTAATAGTGAGTTTGTTGATCTCTCTATAATCCGAACACATGCACCATGACCCATCCTTCTTATGCATCAATACTACTAGAGCAGAGAAAGAACTTTGACTAGGTTGAATTATACCAGCCTCTAGCATTTCTACAACCATATGTTCAATTTCACTCTTTTGGGCATATGGATATCTGTAAGGCCTAATGTTTGGAGGAACACTTCCTGGAATCAAATGAATAGAATGATCATGATCACGAATAGGTGGGAGGCCTTTGGGAGTCTCAAATACCTTGGAATGATTGTCCAAGACTTTTTCGAGATCTGGAGAAATAGATGATTTCGGTGTGGGAACCTCTAGCGAACATAATTGTGCAATTACGCCTCATTTTTCTTTCTTTAGAAGCTTTTTCTTTCTATTAGAGATGATTATGTTTCCCAATTTCCCTGTGATACCCCATAATTCAACTTCCTTTCCTTCCAAAAAAAATTCATGAACAATTCTCAAGCTATTGTACCCAAGGATTGTAGCCATTGGACTCCTAGTACAACATCAGCACCACCCATTGGAATGGAAAGCATTGGGATATTCAATACATATTATCCCATGGATAGCTTGATATTATGGCACTTTCCAGAGAAATTTATGGTTCCTTCACTTGCAACCATCACTCGACACTCCGATGCTGGATATAAGAAGCAATTCAATTCCTTGGCTATCTTACAATGAATAAAATTATAGGTACTGCCCGAATCAATCAACCCTATTACCTTTTTATTCTTGATATGTCCTTCTATATTGATAGTTTGAGGAGTGGTAATTCCAGCCAATGCATTACAAGATATGGTCAGATTCATTTCTTCTTTATCGATGTGATCTTTCACTTCTTGAACTTTTTTCTTCTTGAAATGTCCTTCTATCTTGAGAGTTTGAGGAGTGGTGATTCTTGCCAATGCTTTACAAGATATGGTCGGATTCATTTCTTCTTTCTCTGGGGTTGGTTCTAGTGTATATCCTCTTCTTTTGACGTTTTTTTTATCATTTTCTTCCTCCTCTTCACAATCTATGTAAAATAATTTCTTCTCAGCACACATATGACCTTTAATATATTTTCTATCACAAATGTAACAAATCCCTTTTTCTTTTTTTTTCTTCCAATTGTTGTGGTGTAAACCTTGTAGGTTGTGGAAGGATAGGAGAAAAAACACTTCCATATTTATAGTTGTGAGTGGTGGGATTCCTTGTTTCCATAATTCCGCTTTCAATTTTTCTTGCCAACCTCAATGCCTTCTCCAATGAATCAGGTTCCCAAAGACGAAGTTCATGTTGAATGTTACCCTTTAAAGTCCCTATGAAGGCATCAATCCTTTGCTTCTATGAAACATCATTTACCCTTATGTTCAATTTTTGAAAGTCCTCAATGTGCTCTTCCATTGAACCCTTTTGTTTGAGATTTATCAATTGCCTAAAGAATGTATTTCTCTTTGTATCCTCATAATGTGTTATCATTTACTCTGTGAAAAATGACCACGTGACAAGTGGTTTACAAGAACAAAGCCCTTCATACCATAAAAATTGATTTGGTTCTAAATATAAAGATGCAATACGTACATTTTGTAACAGTTTCACCTCATGTAGATCAAAATATTTCTCCATATGTAGTATCCAATTTACCGAATCCTTGCCATCAAACTTCCTCATATCACCTTTTCTTGATTTTAGGAGCTCGATATTGAAATGACTGTAACTCTGTAATTTTGGATCTCCTAGTTCTAAAATTACGACCTACAATAGCCCTCTGCATCCTCTTTCCAACACCACCAGTCTGATCGAAATTGGATTCTCCAAGAAATATTTATGCACAATCTCCCAAGATGACTTGATTATATACTTTTTCATAATAGAGAACTTGTACAAAGTTCCACGTATCATTGTTTTGACCTTCAGATCTGAAACCGATAGACAAAAATCTATAGGTCATCCTCTTTCTGTAACTTCTTACGAAAATTCAATCTTATGCTAAGAAGGAAAGTTATGACAATTTTCCCAAGGTCACCTGTTTGGGATGTAATTTTGTGGCCTACATAAACCCTAAATGTCTTGGACCATATCTTAGCGAATATAGCGAAATAAAATCTGAAATTCGGGCCTGAGCTTCACCAAGATTTTGGCTCAAATGGGTTTTAATTTCAGAATCTAAAATGTCGTAGAAAACAAATTATAGTGAAAATTCCACAGTGACTTGTTTGAGATGGAATTATGGAGCTTGAAAAAACCCTAACTTCCTCAGATCATATATTTGAAAATAAAATGAGACAAGATTTGAAATTTTGATTCGAGGTTCAGAACGATTTTGTTTGAAATGAGTTTTTCTTTTATCTTCTGAAACATGGCAAAAAAAAAAGTTATAGCGAAAATTCCACGAAGACCTATTTGGAGCAACGAAACTCTAGAAGCCAAAGCTCTAATACCAAATGTTATGAAACCAGCACACGATAGATAGAAAATCTAGATCAACGCCTTAGAAATTAGCCTCTTCGAGGGGGCAACCTCCTTTACATTACAAAAATGAACAATTCTTGGATGATACAAATGACAAGACCTCATTTCTATATATAGGATTCTAAGGGTCATAATATAATCAGAGCCAACAAAACAATAATAATGAAAAGGCATAATAATAACAATAGTGGGCTTCTATGGGGCACAATAATAAAAATATGGGGACTACATACGAACAACAATATAATGAGAGGGTTTCACTAATAACAATAAGGGGTTACATTAGTAGTATAGGGACCTAACAGGTCAAGGGCCTCAATATCTATATATATATATATGATTTTTTATTTAATTTATTTATTTTTTAATTTTAAATATTTTAATGTTTTTTTTAAATAATTTTTTTAATGTTTTTCATTTCATTTTTTTAATGTTTTTTAATTTTAAATATATATTTTTAATTTCTTTTATTGTCCTTTTTATTTGTATATTTTTATATATGTTTTTTTTTTTGTTTTTAATGTGTTTTTTTTTCTAATTTTATTGTATTTTTTAATTTTTGATTTTATATTTTTTAATTGTATACTTATTTTTTATTTTTTTTTACTTAAAATTTTATTATGTAAATTAATTTCCGAATTCATATCGCAATTGTTGTTGTTGTAATCGATGTTTCGAACCAACAATGGTGGTTTACTTTTATATATCTTTCTCATCCTGAAGATGAACCACTGTTGCTGGTTCGAAATGTCGATTACAACAACAATAAATGTGATATGAATCTAGAAATTGATTTACATAATGATAAAGATCATAGAAAATTAAAATTTTATGTTAATCATTCTTTTGGGAAAAAAAAATCAAATGTCATTATCTTTGGATATAAAATTCATAAAATTTATTATTTTTACAATTTTTTGTATTCAAAATTTTCATAAAATTCATTTATTTAACATGTCATTTTTAGCGAAAATGCCCAAAATATGTATTTTTAATTATATCTATATGCAAAATTTGTATTTTTTGTCAAGTGTTTAAAATTATTATTTTTTAGTGACAATTATTTTATTTGTATTGAAGTCTTAATTAATGATATATAAATATATATAAAATATTAACTTCAAAATATTAATTTTTTAACTTTGCAAAAATAAAATAAAAAAATCATTATAAAAAACATTGTAAAGAAAAACAAAAAACACAAGTTTGGAAAACCTTTGAAAAACAAACATTTTAGGACGAAAAATAATAAGAAGAATAAGACATTTTGAAAAAGGTTAAATAATCAACATTTAAAAAAAAAAGTGCATACTTAGGACATAAGAAAATTTAAAGTGTTAAAAATATGCCCAAAAAAAGGTTGATGCAACTTTCAAAATCAACATGAAAATCACCATCATTTTAAAAACATTATCCATACTTAATTTATCAAAAAATTTAAAAGTGTAAAAAATAAGCCCCCTCAAAAACGGTGTTGATGTTGCATCAACACTTTTCAAATTAGCATGAAAATCACTAACATTTAAAAGAAAAATGTGCATAATTAATACATGAGAAAATTTAAAGTGTCAAAAATATGCTAAAAATTGTGTATTATGAACCAACACTTTTCAAAATCAGATGATTTTCTGCAACTCTAAAAAAGTGAGAACTTCATACAATCTCGTTTGATAGATTACTTTCTTTCAATAGTTCTCATTCCAAAGCTAGTACTATTAAAATAAACTAGGAGTTGCTAAATTTGTTTTCATAGATGTTGTGGGGTTTCTTTCACTCTCATAGTCAATATTGAATTATTGAGTGAGTGTTTAATGCATGCTCTCTAGAGGTCGCATCTCCTCTCTGGGCTGCATCCATTCACTAACTAATGTCTACACCTTGCACACAGGTCATACATTATATTAATAAAATGCAAAAACTATATAATATATAATATATAATATATTAATAAATAAATAAATGTTCGAATGTTTAATATATGAAAAACTTTATAATATATGGTTTAAATGTAACATATGAACTTTATATGTATTATATGGTTAAAAAAAAAATCCAAGGAAAACTTTTTGGGGATTGGGTGCCAACCAGGGAAGAAATTCAGCCTCCTCTTAGCTCGAAGTCAAGAAAGAGGTTGTTGGTACTAAGCCAACCCTCAATTAGACTCACTTAAGAGTGAAACATAGTTAATTTATATCAGAGCATCAACATCTCAACTTATGAGAATTGAACCTCGGTGGAGAGAATAACAACGTCTATTTTGCCCAACCACCTAAGCTAAACTCAATTGACAATATGTGGTTTATAAATATGATACTAATATATATCTATACTAGGAATATATATATATATATATATATATATATATATATATATATATATAGAGAGAGAGAGAGAGAGAGAGAGAGAGAGAGAGAGAGAGATAACACCCATTAGGCCATAATATCTATTTCATTCTATAGCCTATTTGTCACAAGTGTTCTCCATAAGTGTTCTTCAGTCACATGTCATACAACCATGATCAAACTCCTTCAAACTCATAGGGAAAAATCTCATTTCATTCCATGGCCTGTTTATCATAGGTGTTCTCCATAGATGTTCTCTGGCTACATGCCATAAAAATCTAATCAATGCGCCATAAAACCCATTGGTCCAAGCCTAACCAAATATCTCCTCCACTCACCATAAAATCTTGAACATAGGAAGTTAGCTCTCGAGGGGAAGAAGATTTATATTCCACATGCACTAGGAGGTCACCAAGAGAGCACCAAGATCAAAGATGGAGGTAAGACATTGATTCTATACTAAACTCTAGAAAATATGAAGTATCACCAATTAAGTTTTGTGTGAATGGTTTTCTATTAGACTATTTTATATGAATTTTAACAAAGCTATCTTCTCTAAGTTCTAGGGTTTCCTCTTCCATAAAGTCTCTTGAATGGATTCGTGGTGTCTGCAATATAGGTTCTTTGATATCTTCTTCAAATTTCTCATCATTATTTATTTGGAAAAATTCCTTATCGAAGTTTGTTTCTGACCTCCTTTGCATTTTCATCCTCCTCAATATTTTGAAATTCCTCAACCTTTCCAAACTCTAACTTAGAAATTACCTCAACCTTGGAGCTATCTAGTTCTCCCCATGTTATTTTCTCAACCCTCATGGATGCCCTCATTGTACAATGGAATCTTGAAGTTGTAACAAATTACAATTGTGACTATGTTGAACGTTTCTAGGGAAATTAGCTGGTAGTGAACAAGAAACTCATCCCTCTAATGAAGACAAGATTCAACCCCCTTTAACATATTAAACTCGACCCCTTTATCAATAATGACAAAATCAGTCTTCAGCCAAGAAGACAGCCTACAAATACCATAAAATCATCCCACCTAAGAATCACTGACTTGGCCCTCTTTGACTGAGTAAACTCAGCCCTTTTTTCTCAGGAAACTTGATGCCAAAAAACCATCAAAACTTAGACTAGAAATACAACAGATCTTAGCTCTCCAACTGATAAAATCAACCAACCACCACATGAGGTGACTCATTCCACAAAACTATGCTAGCATTCAATATGAACTCGACCCCTTTAGGAAAGAACTTGGCTAGCAAAGAGAAGCACTCCCATATCTTTGATATGACACTCGTAGCCTTGAATACAAGAGGAACACAACCCTTGTAACAGTCATAGACTCATCCAACAAGCACAATGAAGATTCTGTTGTCACAAAATCAGACCCTGATGGGCTGCTAACCAGGAAGACCTTGTGTAACTCTTTCAAACCTACTTTTGGCTGAGGCTTAGCCTCCCCAACCTGAGAGGGCTCTCTCACAAGATTAAAGATATTGATAATGAATAAGATGGCTAACTCTAAGAAACAAATGAACCAGTGAAGAAGGTTGAAACACAATTAGAAAATATCCATTGGGCTTATGGAGTCAAATATGCTTCAGTATTGACAATAATGTTAGCTTTACATAGAAGTCAGGGCATAAGAATTCAACATATGGAGAATATACCAAAAAACATAGGACCACACAGTTTATAAATGTGTAAAGGAAGTTAGAGCACTATCAGTGATTTCTAAGTAATCACACATTCATACCACTGTAAATAAAGAGAGAAGAACAACATAAGACATTCTAAATGTTGAATTCCTTCTGATTCCTGAGAAGGAAAGCCAAGTATTGTATTACTAGACACAGAGTATTACACAAAGCACAATAAGAGAGTTTCTATGAAAAATATTCCTTGATACATTGGCTTTTCTCCCATATATAGAGTTCATTACATAACTAAGATTCCTCCTTCAGCATGAGGGGAATTCAAATTCCACTTATTATGGGGTAACTCCTCATTATGATTAAAACAACCTTATCTAGGAATTAAACACTCTTTATGACACCTATAACTCCATGAATTCGAATTTGATAGTGCTCATAACCCTCCAGCTGGCCCTTGATGACTCATCCTTTTATTGCTCCTAGAAACTAGGAGAATGTTCCTTGCTTTGTTATGGCTGAAAAATAGGTCTTCGGACAGAGCTCATATCTTATCATAAAAAATGTATTTGGAAAAATTGAAGGAGGATTTTTTGAACCAATCCATTCTGAAAAAAAAAACCTCTTTTTTTTTTTTGAAACATCTTTCCTACCACCCAGAATGTGTCTTTGAAAAACAGGTGTAAAACAGAGAAATATGCTTGTGAAAAACTGCACCTACAGCAGTTTTGTAGCGCAAGTTTGGTCCTTCATTTCTCCCAAATCATAATGGATTTGAAGAAAGTGGCAGATTTTTTTTTACTTCAGTATCTTAGGAATGAAAACCTCTTTCACTTTTCAGAGATGAGTTTTTAACTTCTCAGAAACTCTTCTAGAAGTTGACTGGTAAAAACATGGAGACAAAGTTCCTCCCTTTTTTCTTTTGGTCTCCACAAGGATCTTCAAAATCAATTATCCCTGTTGTTTTTCACAAAATTGCATGGATTATCATGTTTTACATAAATTTCAGACCTTGTACATATATACATGTGAATACAAAAACCCTTTAATGCTGCCTGATGTCTCATGAAAAATACTAGCTATGAAATGATGACCTCTTATATAGCTAAGAGTTCATAGATATCCTTCCTTCACTTGATTTGCCTTTGCTGGATACTTACACCTTGTAAATGCTCCCCTTTCAGACATTCCTCTTCAAAAATATTTCCTTTTATATCCCAAAATTGGTCTACCAAAACATAATATGCAACCACAGCAATTTCGTAGCGCGCTACGAAACTGTTGTGCATTAGGCATCATTTACAGCGGTTTCATAACGCGCTACGAAACTGCTGTGTAATTTTAAAAACACAGTTTGAGGCCAAAACTTTAACTCTTTTGATATTTCTTTTCCTTGTAATGGCTTTTCCATATGCCATGAATTTGTCCAAAACTGAAAACATAGACACCATTCTTTTAAAGTAAACTTCAAAAGGCAATCTATCAAAATTTAGGACTTAACCATACTTGCTATGTGATTTTTCTTAGTTAAGAATGTCCTTCATGCTGACTTAGTTGTGTCTTCAGATCTTCAATTTTCCTTTTCAATTGCATGTTTCCTTTCCCTTTCCTTGAATTGGGAAATCTCAAGGTTGGTAGACATCAATTTCCTTTTTGACTTCCTCAAAGCTACATTCTTCTTCTTGAGTGCTAACTACCTTGCTTGAATTGAAATGGAGAGCTCTGATGTATGTTGACCCTGAGCTTGCCAAGTGCTTCTTATGGATGAAAGGAACACGAAAGAGACCAATTCTTCCTTACCTTACCACTTTTCTTTGAAATTTGTTTAGTGATAACAGATTCAACCCTTTCTTTAGCTCTGAATCTCACCCTATTTAATGGGTATGCACAACTTGTCCAAGAGGTATACACAACTTGTCTTGTAACCTTACTAATGGACACCTTCCTGACACCAATTACCAATTGTTGCACTTAAGCCCTAGTTTATTCAAGGGTTTGGGAAAATTCAAGTGCGATTTTAGTATCTGATCCTGAAAATTTTCAAGGAACCGAAGCCACCCAACCTCAACAAATAAATCTCTTACTATGGAATTAACCTTGGTGGTTTCAAAATTTTCTAGCTCTCTTTTGTTAATGGACCCTCCAATGTTTGTATGTAAATAAACTTGTAATGGTAACTTGGTTCATATGCAATGGAAGCCCTATTACTAATAATCCTCTCTTGTCTACATAATTATTGAAGTATGGGGGTGGGATCATATCATAATTTCACATATGGAGGTCGTATCATCCTGCACCTTCATATTATAGATTAGTTGGATGTGAAATGATAGTTGTTAGTTTCTATTGAATGGGATTATGAAGCAATCATTCATTCCATTATTTTTTAAAATAGGGTAGAAAGCTACCAAGTAGCTCAAGCTATATCATGACCATCATTTTGTTATATAGGGTATCTTATAGAATAACCAAAGTTATTTATATGTTGGGAGTATCATTAACACCTTTATAATGCTACCAAATTCCCTTATGGTTGATGGAATATTTTAATGAACTATTGATGTGTGTTTTAAAAAAAAAAAAAATAAGGATTCAATACAATGGAAATTTTTGGCCGCATTATACAAATTGACCCTTTAAGAATTATACAAAAAAATTTACTAGTTCTATAAAACAACCATTTTTAGTGCTCCGATAACCTTATTTAAAATTAAATAAGACGAGTTGTCCGTGTTGAAAACAGCAACAAGAAATGCTAAAAGTAGAAGTGCTAAAAATAACACTGCTAAAAATAGTAGTTTGAGTACCAGTGTTAGATTGGGCAACAAGGAATGAAAAATGGAAGTGCTAAAAATAGAAGTTCTATTTTTAGCAGTTCAGGATGGATTCCTATTTTTAGTCAGTCCCTGGACTAAAATAGGAATTAAAATTTGAATTTGATATTAACAACAGTTTGTAAATTAATTAATTAATTCATCTTGAGTTAATTAGTTAAGGAAAAACAAACTTGAAGTCTATGTGAGGACATGCAACAGTTTATCTATTAATTGATGAATTTATCCATCAGTTAAAGAGATAAGGATGAGTTGTAATCAGTGGACTTAGTTTAACTTAGTCAAGTCCAGTTAGATTAATTTAACAATTTGTTAAATTAATGAGAGTTCAGTTAGTTAATGCTTGCATGCATGTAACTACTGTATTTCAGATAACTGAGTATTCACTCATGGATAACTGATGCATGTCAGTTCTGTCAGAGACCCAGTTGAGATCAGAGAAGGGACAATGTACTATCAGTTGGATGAATATTTTTCCTATAAAGGAAGCTCATCCATGGTGAGGATTTATCTCCTTCAAGTTTGTGCAGTTAGATCAGAGGTTAGTGAGTGTGTGAAGAGGCCAATTCACACAGGTGGCAGCACTGGACCCCGAGGAAACTTCACAAGGAAATAGGAGGCTTGGAGGGCAGAGGAGAAGGTTTGTGAGAAACCTTTGATTGTCTAAGAGCAGCAGAGGGATTGTACTGAGAGCTGGATAGCTTCCGACCTAAGGTTTTGTGTAATCCAGACTATATTTCCACTTATATGATAATACAGAGAGTGGGGTTTTAGGCAGGTGCTTTCCCTGGGTAAATTCTTCTGTGTTATGTGTGATTGATTCCTTCTTATCAGTTATATGTGTTCTTATTGATGTTGCTCATGTTCGATTAAGATTCTGTTAAATTGTTTGTAGAAGTAGATCAAGTGTTTGTATTAGTATATTGCATTACTAGGTGATCTACAAGTGGCAATTTCTACATGGTATTAGAGCACAGGTGATCAAGGAAGAACAATATACTGAGAGGAGATTTCAAAGTTTTGAGTTTTCAGCCGAGAGTTTGTAGAGAATATTTGAAAATTTCTATACAAAATTTTTATAAACAAATAGTAGATCTGGATTCCTTGTGGAAAAATACTCAAATTCAAAAAAGAAATCGGTTGAAACAGAGTTCGGATGAGGGAGATATCGCTGATTTAAAATCAGCTCTTTTTCCAAAAAAACAAATTCATGACGGCGGGAAATATGAAATAGATTGGTGTGCTAGCTAAGAACCTATATGCACTTGAGGTACAAGATGCATGCAAAGCCTTGAGGAGAAAGGCAAAGGTTAGATACTTGGTGGTTGAGAGGGAAGGTAAATTACCTCTCAACATGCAGCGCCAGAAGAAGTCTCAGATGATTGTGGAGGATGTTGGCATTATGGCTAAAGTGTTGTCCTTGATGGCAACCCATTCAGGTGATAGATCACAGTACTTCAAGTCAGCAGCAGAGATTGATGATCAGCTATCAAATATTGAAGAAAATAAGGGGTACGTAGGTACACCTTACATAAGGTGCGTACACGCAGGTCGGTGTTACATAAAGTGCATACATACCCGCAGTTATCCCGTTCAGGAGGTGCGTACCCCCAGTGCACACATTTCAAGGCAGAGAAAAGCACACGTGGGGTTTCTTATGTTTAACCTTTGGTATTTAGCCGATGGTTTTGTGTTATTATGGTGTCGGCCCGTGGTATTGATCCATGATTTAAGGAAGAGCTTTCCTATATAAAGTAAAGGAGATCATTTGGCTTGAGCATGTTTTGTGTTGAATATCTTATGAGGGCTAGATCTGAAATATTATGATCTCTTGGGAGTAATGTCTAGATCTAAATAAGGCGAATCTACTGATGGATTGAGATCTCTTCGGCGCATGTTCAGATCTGTAGATCTGACTGTCTGGGTTATTTTTGAAGTCTTGAAATCATCTATGCCCGAAGGTACGCAGGTACAGTGAAAGAAAAGTGCGTACATACGCAGGAACGAAGCGTTTCAGGTGCGTCGGTACGCAGGCACAGAAGGGTTGCAGGTGCGGAGGTCCGCAGGCAGTTCAATGGATACAATGCGTATGTAAGCAGGCGAGCAGTTGAGCAGAGTGCGTACGTAAGCAGGCGAACAGTTGAGCAGGGTGCGTACGTAAGCAGGCGAGCAGTTGAGCAGGGTGCTTACTGTAAGCAGGCAGTACATGGGTGAAGCTGCTTACTTCTCTTAAAATCTCTGTTTATCATTGTTGTGTTCTGGGTTTGGTTCTATTATTGTTGATCTAGTTACTACAGTTGACTGGGTGATTCTCTTATACTTGATGATCATTTGATGCTTATGGATCCAGTTTGAAAATTTATGAAAAGTGGTCCTTGTAAGAAAAGAAGTAGGGGGTTGTAGCTCCCTTCCAGGAGAGACTGGAAAACGAGAGAGAGTTGTAGCTCTCTGCAGGTTGCAGCCTGCGTACTGGTAAAGGACTGCACCAGTACAAAACCATTGTAAAAGGAGTTTCTAATTTGAAAGAAGATAGAGACATATTGCAGCAGGTGGTTTTCACCCACATTGGGTTTCCACCTTACATCTTGTGTTCTTTGGTGTGACTATCTGTTTTCTTTGTTCATGCTCATTATTTTATGGTACTGACATGCAAAACTAATTCAAAGAACAAATAAGGAAGATTTATTAAAAGAATTAGATAATACTGATTCACCCCCCCTCTCAGTATTATTTCCAACAGAGGAGCCATGATTGGTGAAGCAGCTTCAGGAAGTTGTGGAGCAGCCACAACTGGGAAAGTCGAGAGGAGACATAGTGGAGGCATCTACTCATGCAAAGGCCTCCATTAGGGGGAAACTTCGAGCCAGGTGGCCAGAGGGATCACATGCAGCCATACCTCTAGGTAGGAGGTGGGGCGATGTGGAGTGATCATCCCAAGGAGGAGGGGCAGGATCCTTGAATTACCCAACCTATTTGATTCAACTGTGCTACATGATCCCCAATGAAGAGTAGCAGGACTGACTGATTGGGTAGAGAAAAATTCAAATGGAGCGACAGAGAGAGCTACAATGCAAGGAATCCCAGGACAATGTAGAGCTAGCAGGCTGTAGCAATGCGAGAGGCACAAGTGTGTTGCACAGTGAAGGGTAGCACAGAGAGGTGTGCAATAGTATGAGATGCATGGAGATGTTGCAGTAGCGTAGAGGTCAAAGAGGGAGCACTTGTCAGCAGAAAGTAGAGCTTCAGCATCAAAGTATGTTTCTAGCCCAATAGAGAGGTCAGTTGGGAGTTTTTTTGTTCCAAGAGTTGTTGGAGCAACCAAACTTAGTAGAAGTGTTGCATGCAGAACATTTCGAAGGTATAGGACCGGGTTTGAGAGGAAGCCTTTCTTGTTGAGAGGGAGTGTTGAAAATAGCAACAAGAAATGCTAAAAGTAGAAGTGCTAAAAATAGAATTTCTATTTTTAGTAGTTCGGGATGGATTCCTATTTTTAGTCAGTCCCTGGACTAAAATGGGAAGTAAAATTCGAATTTGATATTAACAACAGTTTGTAAATTAATTAATTAATTCATCTTGAGTTAATTAGTTAAGGAAAAACAAACCTAAAGTCTATGTGAGTACATGCAACAGTTTATCTATTAATTGATGAATTTATCCATCATTTAAAGAGATAAGGATGAGTTGTAATCAGTTCACTTAGTTTAACTTAGTCAAGTCCAGTTAGATTAATTTAACAGTTTGTTAAATTAATGAGAGTTCAGTTAGTTAATCCTTGCATGCATGTAACTACTGTATTTCAAATAACTGAGTATTCAATCATGGATAATTGATGCATGTCAGTTCTGTCAGAGACCCAGTTGAGATCAGAGAAGGGATAGTGTACTATTAGTTGGATGAATATTTTTCCTATAAAAGAAGCTCATCCATGATGAGTATTTATCTCCTTCAAGCTTGTGCAGTTAGATCAGAGGTTAGTGAGTGTGTGAAGAGGCAAATTAACACAGGTGGTAGCACTGGACCCCAAGGAAACTGCACAAGGAAATAAGAGGCTTGGAGGGCAGAGGAGAAGGTTTGTGAGAAGCCTTTGATTGTCTATGAGCAGCAGAGGGATTGTACTAAGAGCTGGATAGCTTCCGAGCTAAGCCTTTGTGTAATCCAGACTATATTTCCACTTATATGATAATACAGAGAGTGGGGTTTTAGGCATGTGCTTTCCCCGGGTAAATTCTTCTGTGTTATGTGTGATTGATTCCTTCTTAACAGTTATATGTGTTCTTATTGATGTTGATCATGTTTGATTAAGATTCCACTAAATTGTTTGTAGAAGTAGATCAAGTGTTTTTCTTTAGTATATTACATTACCAGGTGATCTACACGTGGTAATTTCTACATGGTATCAGAGCACAGGTGATCAAAGAAGAATAGTATACTGCGAGGAGATTTCAAAGTTTTGAGTTTTGGGCGGAGATTTTGTAGAGAATATCTAAAAATTTCTGTACAAAATTTTCAAAAACAAATAGCAGATATGGATTCCTTGCGGAAAAATACTCAAATTCAAAAAAAAATCAGCTGAATCGGAGTTCGGATGAGGGAGATATCACTAATTTAAAATCAGCTCTTTTTCCAAAACAAAATTCATGACGACGGGAAATGTGAAACAGATTGGTGTGCTAGCCAAGAACCTGTATGCACTTGAGGTACAAGATGCATGCAAAGCCTTGAGGAGCAAGGAAAAGGTTAGATACTTGGTGTTACACAGTAATTTGTCACCATTGGTCACCGTCCCTGTTACCCCTGTTTCCGTACATTGGAGGATGCTTTTCGGGACCTGTGAACAGTGACATAACCTAAAAACACTTTCATTATGTTCCCCTGAGTATGTACTTCATGTTCCCTGAAGACACCTTCTGCAAAATATCCCTGAAAAGTGCCCTTTTCCCATTAGCGCGAGTCCACAATGTCTTACCCGCGCCAATCACTGAAATCCTCAAAACGGGGTGCGACCATTGGTGCTCTGTCTCAGAACAACACCCGCGCCAACCAAGTTTGGTAATGATTTTTGACAAACGCGCGCCCAGATGTTTTTTCCCTTCAGATCACGAAGTCTTTTGAGGATAAAGTTTATCTGATAGAGGTCGAGAGTCATCATCTATCCTTGACATCTATCCGCAGCGGCTTTTCGGAGATAATGCCAATCCACAATGGGTGTCCTGATGCATTGTATCTTCCTCCCTTCTCCATCTATAAAAGTCTGTCCTCATGCATTAGACAAGTTAGTTTTTGAGTAATGCTAGTTGTGATTATGCTTGTCTTGAGTGATAGTAAGAGTCTTGAAGCATAGGGAGGTTATGCTGCCGGAAGTCTGAGAGAGAGAAGGTCTATTGCAAGATATACATAGCTGCTCACCCAGCCAGAGGAGAGGTTCAACGTCAGAACCTTGGTTGTATCTTTCTTTGTTGATTATTCATTAATAAACGACTACTATTATGGTTCCAATCTCATTGTTCATCATGATAATGTTTGGTTTATTTCCTTTCTGACTGAAATATAGTTGTATTTTAGTGGATTTTATGCTTGTATTCGCTTCGTCCTTTGCAAGTGCAGGTATCCATACACGGGGATCGCAAGGATTGTGACCTGCCGGAGCAAGGGAACGGGAGTATCAACTCTTCTTCGACATTAGCGTTGGACTCCAGGTTGGTTCTCGTAATCCACTTTCAGTATGCAACTAGGAACTTGTATAGTAGCGTGATTTGATTGTTGCTAGACCCATTTTGGGCGAGGTAAATCCCCTCTGCAGACAGAGGCGATCCCACTAGCCCAAAATGGGTCTAGCAACAATCAAATCACGCTACTATACAAGTTCCTAGTTGCATACTGAAAGTGGATTACGAGAACCAACTTGGAGTCCAACGCTAATGTCGAAGAAGAGTTGATACTCCCGTTCCCTTGCTCCGGCAGGTCACAATCCTTGTGATCCCCGCGTATGGATACCTGCACATGCAAAGGACGAAGCGAATACAAGCATAAAATCCACTAAAATACAACTATATTTCAGTCAGAAAGGAAATAAACCAAACATTATCATGATGAACAATGAGATTGGAACCATAACAGTAGTCGTTTATTAATGAATAATCAACAGAGAAAGATACAACCAAGGTTCTGACGTTGAACCTCTCCTATGGCTGGGCGAGCAGCTATGTATATCTTGCAATAGACCTTCTCTCTCTCAGACTTCCGGCAGCATAACCTCCCTATGCTTCAAGACTCTTACTATCACTCAAGACAAGCATAATCACAACTAGCATTACTCAAAAACTAGCTTGTCTAATGCATGAGGACAGACTTTTATAGATGGAGAAGGGAGGAAGATACAATGCATCAGGACACCCATTGTGGATTGGCATTATCTCCGAAAAGCCGCTGTGGATAGATGTCAAGGATAGATGATGACTCTCGACCTCTATCAGATAAACTTTATCCTCAAAAGACTTCGTGATCTGAAGGGAAAAAACATCTGGGCGCGCGTTTGTCAAAAATCATTACCAAACTTGGTTGGCGCGGGTGTTGTTCTGAGACAGAGCGCCAATGGTCGCACCCCCTTTTGAGGATTTCAATGATTAGCGCGAGTAAGACATTGTGGACTCGCGCTAATGGGAAAAGGGCACTTTTCAGGGATATTTTGCAGAAGGTGTCTTCAGGGAATATGAAGTACATACTCAGGGGAACATAATGCAAGTGTTTTTAGGTTATGTCACTGTTCACAGGTCCCGAAAAGCGTCCTCCAATGTACGGAAACAGGGGTAACAGGAACGGTGACCAATGGTGACAAATTACTGTGTAACACTTGGTGGTTGAGAGGGAAGGTAATTACCTCTCAATATGCAGCGCCAAAAGAAGTCTCAAACATTTGTGGAGGAGCCACGATTGGTGAAGCCGCTTCAGGAGGTTGTGGAGTAGCCACAACTGGGGAAGCTGAGAGGAGACATAGTGGAGGCATATACTCATGCAAAAACCTCTAGTAGGGGGAAACTTCGAGCTAGGTGGCCAGAGGGATCACATGCAACCATACCTCCAGGTAGGAGGTGGGGCGATGTGGAGTGATTCTCCCAAGGAGGAGGGGTAGGATCCTGGAAGTACCCAACCTCTTTGATTCAAATTTGCGATAGGAGCCCTAATGAGGAGTAGCAGGATTGACTGATTGGGTAGAGACAAATGCGAATGGAGCAGCAGAGAGAGCTACAATGCAGGGAATCCCAGGATAGCACAGATCTAGCAGGCTGTAGCAATGCGAGAGGCACAAGTGTGTTGCACAGTGTAGGGTAGCACAGAGAGGTGTGCAACGGTGCGAGATGCATGGAGATGTTGTAGTAGCGTAGAGGTCAAAGAGGGAGCACTTGTCAGCAGAAGGTAGAGCTTCAACATCAAAGTATGTTTCTAGCCCAATAGAGAGGTCAGTTGGGAGTTTTTTTTTTGTTCCGAGAGTTGCTAGAGCAACCACACTTAGTAGAAGTGTTGCATGCAGAACATTCCGAAGGTACAGGATCGAGTTCAAGAGGAAGCCTTTCTTGTTGAAAGGGAGTGGTTAAAATAGCAACAAGAAATGCTAAAAGTAGAAGTGCTAAAAATAGCAGTTTGAGTACCAGTGCTGGATTGGGCAACAGAAAATGAAAAATGGAAGTGCTAAAAATAGAAGTTCTATTTTTAGTAGTTCAGGATGGATTCCTATTTTTAGTCAGTCCCTGGACTAAAATAGGAAGTAAAATTTGAATTTGATATTAACAACAGTTTTTAAATTAATTAATTAATTCATCTTGAGTTAATTAGTTAAGGAAAAACAAACTTGAAGTCTATGTGAGGACATGCAATAGTTTATCTATTAATTGATGAATTTATCCATCAGTTAAAGAGATAAGGATGAGTTGTAATCAGTTGACTTAATTTAACTTAGTCAAGTCCAGTTAGATTAATTTAACAGTTTGTTAAATTAATGAGAGTTCAGTTATTTAATGCTTGCATGCATGTAACTACTATATTTCAGATAACTGAGTATTCACTCATGGATAACTGATGCATGTCAGTTCTGTCAGAGACCTAGTTGAGATCAAAGAAGGGACAGTGTACTATTAGTTGGATGAATATTTTTCCTATAAAGGAAGCTCATCCATGATGAGTATTTATCTCCTTCAAGTTTGTGCAGTTAGATCAGAGGTTAGAGAGTGTGTGAAGAGGCCAATTCACACAGGTGGTAGCACTGGACCCCAAGGAAACTGCACAAGAAAATAGGAGGCTTGGAGGGTAGAGGAGAAGGTTTGTGAGAAGCCTTTGACTGTCTATGAGCAGCAGAGGGATTGTACTGAGAGCTTGATAGCTTCCGAGCTAAGGCTTTGTGTAATCCGGACTATATTTCCACTTATATAATAATACAGAGATGGGGTTTTATGCAGGTGCTTTCCCTGGGTAAATTCTTCTGTGTTATGTGTGATTGATTCCTTCTTATCAGTTATATGTGTTCTTATTTATGTTGCTCATGCTCGATTAATATTCCGCTAAATTGTTTATAGAAGTAGATCAAGTGTTTTGCTTTAATATATTGCATTACCAGGTGATCTACAGGTGGTAATTTCTACAGTCTGGGGATGGAACTTGTGACCTCTTGCATACTAACCAAATCCAACTAGCAATCAAAATGTGCAATACATCATGTGATACAATGGTCTGCAATTATCTTTTCTTTCAACCCATGCGCATGTGCCACAAAAATGAAGCCCTCCATGGACTTGAACCACTGGCGTTCAACAAACCATAGAGACAATGAACCAATGAAAACCACAGAGCCAACAAACCAACATAAACCATAGTGCCAGAGAGCCAACAAAACAACACAAACCACAAAGCCAACTGATCAACTCAAACCACGACTCAATAGAGCCAGAAAACCACACAAATCTCAGAGCCAACGGATCAATGCAAATAACAGAGCCACAAAGTTAGGATCCAACTCAAACCACAACACTAATGAGTGAAAACATCAATTCAAACTACAACACCAACAGAGCCAACTCAAACCACAGTTCCATAGAGCCAACGAACTAACTCAAACCACAATGCGAATGAGCCAACGAACCAGAGATCAAACTGACCAAATCAAACCACAGTGTCAATGAGCCAACCTAAACCATGGTTCCATAGATCCAATGAACCAACGTATGTTATTTGAGTTCAAAGCCAAGTTTTGTCACCTCCATGTTAAGGCAGGGTTACACATATATAAAATCAAAGCATCTGTCAAGGCTTAGGGCTAACCATGCAACTGTTCGATGTGATCGTGACTTGATTTCTATAAAAGACCATTGGTCACTTGGGACTAACCCTCTATGTCATATTACCTATCCCTAGGGGGTCATTGGTTGTTTGTATGGTGATGTTAGCATGGCATCATCACATTGTGTGACACCTAGTGAAAGAACCACATGTCACCTAAAAAAAACCTGATTGTTCACTCAAACTACCATATAACTTCCATGTGTCTATCAATCATACTACTATGTTACCTTGATGATGTCATCATGTTGATGTGTCAAGTTATAACTAGGCCATTGTTGACATCATCACCATGATGATGTGTCATGCCATGTATTAATGATACTCCTAGCATATAAATAACTTTGGTTATTCTCTAAGCACGTTGAAAGAAATGAACCCATTTTCTTTTTGTGTATTTCAAACTCTTTAAACATGAAAATGACATCGAGTTACCCTTTCACTGGACTTGTAAAACTTAAACAATATAGGATTCGTTAATCATAACAAAACCGAACCACTCTTTCCTAGGGTTCATTAAAAATACTCTAAAGGACTCATCTGAAGGATGAACTTAAAGGACAAGCATATGTTATCCTCCTCAATCTTGCACAAAAATAAAGAGGTTCTTGCCAGTAATAGTGGGAGAAAATTAGGAAAGAAAGTATTTTTATATTATGTAAGGAAATATGTCGCTCTTGAACATGACACTCCATCACCTTTGTGTCCGGGTTGGGAAATTCATTTTCCTCTTAGTTGACCATACCTCATTGAAATTCTTTAAACTAGTTTCTGGTCCTATTGTTTTTAGTCAAATGTTTCCAACTCAAAATGTCATGTCCCTGATATGTTCAAGAGAAGTCCAACCTCAGTCAAAATTACCTTGTAATTCATAGCCTTTAATCACGTTGTCCATCCATGAGTCAGTCCTGGATTACTCCAAACTGTTTTTCTTCCAAAATCAACATGAGTTTTGTGTCGTGGGCCCTCCTACAACAGGTCACTTCCTATCGACTTCATCTCACTATCTAGGAAGTTGATCTAGAAACCTTCTTCAGTACCTTGGAGCCTGCATGCCTTAATGGAAGGTTTCTCACTTTCAACGACAAGTTCTCATTATTGACCTTCGATCGAATGATTCTATGAGTGTTCGACTTCTAGACATCTTTTCACACTTCATAGATTGTACTGGAAGTACCTTGAGAACCATTGTCATTATTGGTGGTTTCTCTCATGCTTGTTGATGGTTCACATCATTGATCATTAATCAATTGGTTTCTACGATGTTTGACTACAAAACATTCACTCACATGGTTAGATTCATACTATAGGTCCAGAGATGGAGATCAAGACCCTAAATCTAGTTTCATCCATCCTAGTTGTGTAGAGTTATTAAATATTCATGATTGTAAATATAGATCCATTGATGGTTGTGCCCATACTGTCTTTTTTTGACATGGATCTTTAAGTGTATTTCCGTACTAGTTATCTAATACTGAATACATTTATGCTCTGAGTATGGGAATGCCTACCTTAGTGATGATTTTATATTGCATTGTAACATTTGATTGATTATTTCAGGTCTCCAACTAAGGTCTCTAACCCAAACCTTGGCATGATAAATCGCTTCAGTCCTCAAACATCTTTTTTGTCTTTGTACTTTAGAGGGAAATCTATTAAATGTCATTTTGTCGCATTAGAAAATGACCATTATTCTGGATCTTTTTCTATCCATCAAAATGTTCCAAAGCATCTCTCTGCAAGGCTAGAACCTAAATAAGCCTAAAGAGAATGAAATTCCTAGATTACAAGGCCAAAAAGCTATTTTTGACTGTTTTTGTAGTTACCTAGTCAATTTTTGCACATACGCAGAAGTGATTATTAGAGTCAATGCAAAAGTGCACTCTATCTCACAATATGGTCTGTGTGCATGACTCAATGCAAGTAAAAAAAATAAAAAGTAAATTCTAGAAGCTTTGTTAGTCGAATCTTTCCCAACTAACGACTTCAAGTTGATGCATACTCAAGCCTGATCCCTCCCATCATGGAGCTACTTCCCTCTCTTTGTGGATCCCCTATCCCACCATTTGTGGATCTCATCCCTTAGGAAGATGATCCCAAACCTCCTCCTCTTGGCTTATAAATCAAACACATGCCAAAGGATTGAGGAGGACCTTTGAAGGTAGGCTTATGCTATAAAAATAGGGCTATAAATAATTTCATTCAAGGAGAAGCTTGGAGATTGTGGGAAGAGGCTTGTAACATCAAGGCAATGAGGTTGTATGTTTATTCTCATTTCTATTGAATAAAAAGCAACTATTCTTTCCTAATCATGTCTATTCTGATATCATTTGTGAGATTCCTTAACCACTTACATACGCTATGACTAATTATTGATTCAATTTATGATGTATGTTGAGTTAATAATCGCATTTATCTTTAATTCTATATACTACTTGCTTTGATCCTTTAAGTGTTTATGTATATGCAGATATCCTTTGAAACATCATGGAGAAGTTGTGGAAAGCACTAGAATGATCTCTAAAGCGTCAAGGAGAAGAAAATTGTGGAAGGCACTGAAAGGACTTCAACAGGAACTTTGTTAAACTGGTAAGTGATCCCTCACATATTACTTGTTTCAATCAATCATAAGTTAAGGAAAGGTAGTAATTATTCTCTTGTTTATTACTAGATTTTGTTTGTGATCTAGGAAGATCCATCTTGTCTGCAAGAAGGATTAGTCTGCCTAACACTACTATGCAAGTTCACGCTTTGACCATAGTAGATATTTCTCCATTCAATCATTTCCCTTGGGTCTTCCAGAAGGTGTGTTATGTTTAACATGTTAAACAATGTGCAATTCCATGCCCCATCTATTGTATATTTCACTACAAGATCTTAAATGTTTTTCATAATAAATTTGGTGTTTTTAATCTCAATGTATTTTTCAACTTCAAACTTTCATATCTTCTCATTTAGGAGGAGTTTGACCAAGTGTGATATATTGTTAAAATTTTTCGAAGAGGACTATTCAACCATACCATCCATAGACTCTTTTGAACATCATGACTTTGACAAAAACTCAATAAACTTCAAGCCTATTGGGATGGGCTCCCCTGGGTCAGTTTGGGGTTAGTTAACCCAAATTTTGCATATAGTTTTGTAAAAGATGTAAAGTCTCTGTGATAGGTGGATACGGAGCACGTAATTAGATAAAGTCAAAGGGACCTTAGCCCCTTTTTCTTGGTCAGCTTTTGGATTCTCCCATGGTCCACGGACCATGGTATTGTATAAATAAATAGTATAAATAGATGAGTCTTAGCGAATATAAGAGGTAGCGAAGTAAGAAAAGATAGAGAATTGGGTTCATTGAGGAGTCTTGGGCAGGAGCTAAGGCAGGCAAGATCTGCTTCTTGCGCTTAGCTAGAGAAGGGAAGGCTTCACAGCTAAGTGCACGGAGGCCTTGGTAGAGTTAGCAGCTAAGTGTGTGGACCCCTACAGTTGTGTGCGCAGGGTAGTTTGAGTTTGTAATCAGTGAGTTGAAGATCAATAAAGATAGTTTTCCAGCGAATTACTGAGTATTTACATTTATATCTGTTTATGTTATATGTTGCTAATGAATGACATGTTTTATGGAATAATGATTGAATTCTACATGAATTTATTGAATCTGTCTTAATAATGTATGAAATGAATGCTTAGCCACTTCCACTAAGTTTCAGATCATTTCTCTTATTTTTTCTGAAGAATAAAGTAGATCTACACGAACTCCAATCTAGGGTTACTTGTTGTTGCATGGAAGTAGGTAAATTGACTATTCAGGATCCGCAAGGAATGATCATGGACCTTCGTGAAGGTCTGAAGGCCGCTTTAACTAAGTTGCAGTGACATTCCTAGAAGTTGATCGATCTTCCCGGGCGCATATCCATGGCGCTAGAAGACATCACACTAGTCTCTGGATGCAGAAACTTGGTTCTTGAATCCCCCATACTGCTTTGGGTCAGACTACAACCTGTGCTACGTGGGTTGTTGCTGAAAGGGCCAATAGTGTAGGGTTTTTTTGGTTGGCACAACTAAATCTAAACCCAGGTCAGGACCCCCTAAGCCAACAAAGCCACTTTGACATCATATTGTCAAGAGATCAGGCTATCATATTGCTTCCTTTAATTCATTAATGATATTGTTGCTTCTCTAGACATCCCCTTTAACATCAATGGCACTAATTGTCATCAATGACAATACTATATCCAAAAATTTATCTACACCAAGAGAACTTCTTAGTGCTCACAAATTTTTTTAATTAATGTGCAACATTCTTTGAAGTGTCCACTTTTTCCAGTAGCACCTTCTTGACTTCAATTATATATCTCAAAAAATGATACTAAACATCAATATACTTTGTCTTCAAATGATAAGTTGGATTCTTTTCCAGGAATACTACACTATGAATGTCCCAATCTATCCTTACAGCTTTTTGTACCAATCCAATATTTGAACACAATCTTTAACCATACTGCTTCCTTACTTACATGTGTGGCTTCCATGTATTCAATTTATCTAGTTGAGAGTGCCACTATAGATTGTTTTTTTTTTTCTCATCCAACTAATTGCTTCTCCCAATAGGTTAAACACATACACGCTTGTAGATCTTATGCGATCCATATATCCAACCCAATCTGCATCAAAAAATCCATGTATGTCCAACATTTTGTTTAATCCTAGTCTTGATTGGCATCATAGTCCATATCCATTAGTGCCATGCAAATATTTGAAAACCCTATTTATTGTTGTCCAATGCTCCCTTGTCAGTTTTGACACATGCCAGTTACTTAATACTATCAATACATGTGCAATGTTTGATCTAGTACAAACCATTGCATCCATCAAGCTTCCAATCACATTGGCATATGGAACATGCCACATGTCCTCCTCTTATTCCTATTTATTGGGACATTGATCTGCAGATAACTTCACACCTATATGATGTTGGAAGAAATGTTCATTGATGCCAAAGAGATAACTTTACACCTATATGATTGTTGGCTTGAAGGGTTCTAGACCCAGCTTCAGAGTTAGCTATGCCAACAAACAAAACCTTACACTGCTAACCCTTTCATCAACAACCCACATAGTGTAGGATGCAGTCTCAGCCAAGGCAGTATTGGGGGATGATAGAACCAGGGTTCTACATCCAGAGGTCTATGTGATGTGTTCATGTTACTTCTAGGGATTTATTCTGACCTTCGCAAGCCCTAACCCTTAAACTGCAAAAATTACAGTAACTTATGGAAAACAGATCTAACTCTTCGCTAAGTGATATAAACATTCATATCATCATGTAATTGACTAGATCTACCACTTTCACGCATTCATTAATGTGTTTCTTAAGATAAATTCAGTAAACAGAGTGAATGCAAAGTAAGTTTAGAAGTAATCATAAACACACAGATGTACAGATATGGCTCCAAAATAGTCTTTATTATATTCAGATATTCTATTACAGACTCTTTCTTCCCTACGCACACAACTGCAGGGGCCCGCGCACTTAGCTGCAGACTTACCAAGGTCTCTGCGCACACAGATGCAGGATCCTACCCCTTTGCCTAAGTATATAAAACAAACTCTTTTGAATTAGATCACTTGCTTACAGATTCACTCTTCTATATTCTATGAGTCTCTATGAATCCTTTTTATATCATATTCTTTTACAATACCATGGTCCACGAACCATGGGCGGGTCATAAAACAACTTGACTCTTAACAAACTAAGGGGTTTTTACCTTCCTAAAGATCCTTTGACTCCTAACAACCTTCGCGCTCTACTCCTCAAAATGTGGAGACTTTACAATAATAACAAAAATCATTTCCCCAAAATTGGCCCTAGGGTACCCTGTCCCAACAATGATGTTGGAATAAATGTTCATTTATGTCATTTGGGACACCATTTATTTGGTGATTTACATGCACAAATGGGTGAATTTTGAGGCAAATACCCTCTATATTAGTAGTCAATATCACGACATTTTGTTTGATAGGAGACACACCTTGTGGAGAGATATTTATATTCAAATTTTGATGTCCCAAGGATGGGTTTAGCACCAACACATTTTCCCCAAAATTTTTATTACCATAACACTTCATTGATTGTTGGGTTGTGTTATGTTCTTTCCATGACTAGCCCATGTGTGGAGGGACTACAGGGGGGACGGTAGCCCCCCTTGTACGTTGCGTTAGGCGTTGCCAGGGGGTCACAGGGGGGCTGGCTACCGCCCCTGTTAGGGGGTATGTAGGGAGGCAGTAGCCCCTCTACATGGTGTCTGGGGAAGCACCCCGGGAAAAGAAATTTGGATCCTATATTAGGTGGGCAAACTTACCTATGGTTTTGTGCATGGATTTTGCACATGGTTTTGGGTGCGACGGTTTTTGGTCCATGGTATTTTGTAGATCCAGTCAAGGGAACTATGGTTATGTTCTGATCCAGGGTTAATGGATTGGGGTTTATGGATGCTTCGTCATGTATATATATGTATTGTAACATTGAAAGGAACATAATGAAAAATCAATCTGGTAGTCCCAATTTTGGGATCCAAGGGAAAATGTCTATGTATATTTGTTTTATGTGTTATGCTCTCTCCATTATTTATTTTCTATTTTTAAAATTCGTATGCAAGAGATTTTTGTATGGGGTTAAAACCTACATTTGGTATCAGAGTTGTTTTGGCTTCAAGGGGACGCCTTTGCTGCTGAGGGTTTTTTCTTGAGCCTGCAGTAGACATTGTTCAGTGGGAGATCTGCAGGATTGATTCTTGTGGTGAAAGAAGATGGCGAGCAGTGGAAAGATAGAGATCGAGAAATTTAATGGTCAGAGTTTTGAGTTGTGGAAACTCAAGATGGAGGATCTACTGGTGGATAAAGATCAGTGGATCACGGTAGATCCAAGTACTAAACTAATAGCAGTGTCTGATGAAGAATGGAAGAAGTTGGATTGGAAGGCAAAAAACACAATATGATTGTGTGTCTTAGATTCAATATTGCTGAAGGAGGGGAAAGGGATTATTGTGATTAAGTTAACCAAGTACTAAGCCCATACAACCCTCAAAAAATTCACCAAGTTGAGGAACTACAAGCTAGGGTTTCCCTCTTACGACACACCTAGGGCAAGAGATTTTATTGATGAAAACCCTTGGGATGCTCACCAAACTTTGAGGAATAGGAGGTAAGATCCTAGGCTTGGTGTCTATGTTCTCAGAATTCACCAAATCACTCTCTAATGCAATTCACTCTATGCCATAGCCTAGCCATTCTAATTTTAGGAACCAAAGTTTAGAAGGATAAATTATGGAGAGAAAGGAAGTTTGACCACCAAGGACTTGGACTAGTGCCTTGTCCTTTAGGCTTATAGAGTCGTAGGATGTTAAAGATGAGATAAAATTGTTGAAAAATGAAGCAAGAAATTCTCAATTTGATTTTACCTTGATTAAATTGAGAAAATTAGAATTTCCACATCAACAGACAACTTGGATGTAGTTAACTTGTGTGACATGGTTTGTGTCACCCAGTTTACTCAGTAAATTCGAGTTAGAGGAGTTAGATTTCAGTTAAGCATGTGTGATTTCTAATTTGTAGCAATCAAGGTTAGTTATCTCAGGTTGTTTTTAGTTTAACTAGTTCTAACTATTGGAGGAACTAGTGGAAGGTCAGTTAAGCAATGAGACTTCAGTCAAACTCAGTGATCATCTAGTTAACTTATAAATCAACCCAAAATAGATATTGCATGCAGATAATTCGAGTTCCCTAGCTATGGTGGAGATTCCAAGGTAGTGTAACATTAGTTGTAGACTGGTCTTGAGTGTACAGGTGTGGCATGTAGTCAGATGATCCACCCAAGGAATTGCGCAATCAATTTTGATACATTCCTAAATAATAGGGGCCTAATTTCTCAAGGAATTGTGCAAGGAAATAGGGGCTCAAGAAGAGGAAAAAATTAACTAAGTCTAGGTCAGATCTTCTCAGTGAGTAGGGAGATAGGTTATTCACTTGCAGGTTGTGCTCAATTGAGCAAAGCAATTGTAATACCTCTATTCATCAGATTAATGTAAGCATGCATTGGGGTTTTTAGCATATTTCTTTCCCTGGAAAAAAATATTGTGTGCATGTGTGTTATTTATTATTGCATCTCTGAGATTATTTTTCTATATTATGAATTCATTTCCGCAAAGTAGTAGAGTAGGTTTGTGACTTGTGATTTTGATTAAAATTTCATAAGCACTTGCAAATATATATCATAATTTCTACATTGTATCCATTTGGGGAATTTTGAGGTCTAAAATGGGCCTCCTAAGAAAAAAGTACAACCAAAATAAACTTTATAATAACCAATAGGATTCAATATGATGATGTCAACCATGGGGGATGATTCACCATTTTTGGAGTAAAAAGATTAAAAAATAATAAAATAATAAAACTACTTTTTCAACTCATATTTTCAACTTATCTCCCTAGAGTTTTACTCAAATTTCGAGCGGGAGTACTCGTTGGATGAAAAATTTAATTCCTCATCCAAGGAATACCCATGTTGCATACTTTCGACGGACCCTGCTACATGAAAAATGAGAAATACATGAAAAAAACATGATTGCAATCACTTTCTTCATGTATTTCTCATTTTTCGTGTAATAGGGTTCATTGAAAGTATGCAACGCAGGTACTCCGATGAGGAATCAAATTTTTAATCCAACGAGTGTTTTCGCTCGAAATTTGAGTAAACCCATAGGGAGATAAGTTGAAAATACGAGTTGAAAAAATAGTTTTCTCTTTTTCCCTCTAAAATTTGATGATGTAACCTAATATTATTTTATTTTTTCCACTATTATTTTATAATTTCCTTAGGAGGCCCATTTTAGACCTCAAATCCCCCTAATGCAAAGCAGGATTCACATTAGAGAAGGAATTTCGTAGTTGTTTCTCAGTAGGATCGAATTTGAAGTTCAATGCAGCAAGATCTCTTCAAGGCTGAGAAGATGGCCTTCAATGGACTAAGGCTAGAGTATGCCTTGGAAGGAAGCTCTAATTTTGTCACATGGAAGGATCACATGGAGGCGGTATTGGATGATAATGGATTAATAGAATACATCAAGACATATGTTGCAAAACCAGCAGAATCTGATGCCCAGAACCTTGCTCAATGGAAGAAAGATGTAGCCAAGGAGAGGAGAATAATATTGGAGGGAGTATGGGACCACGTTTTCACCAATATCCATGGGAAAGAAACTCCTTATGCAATGTAGCATACATTGATAGATTTGTTCCAGAATAACAATGACCATAGGAAATTAGTGCTCAAGGATAAACATTGAAATATCAAGATGCAGAAGAATGACACTATTTAGCAGTATTTGAGTAGGTTCACACAAGTTTGCGATGAGTTTGCAGGAGTTGGTGTTACTGTTTCAAAAGATGATTTAGTGAGCCTAGACCTTCTAGGTCTTCCCAAGAGTTGGCATAGCTGCCGAGATTCGGTGAATGGGAGGGAGAAATTAATGAATTGGGTATGCTTATGGTATGATTTGGTACAGGAAGAAATAAGACAAAATACCATAGATGGGACTTCATTCAAGGGCGAGGATGAAGAAAAATTTTCATTGGTTGGAAAGGGAAAGAAAGGAAAAGGAAATAAATCTCAAACAAAACTAGAATCCATCGAAGGGGGAAAGAATAAAGACTTGTATAAAATTAAATGCTTCCATTGTCGTGAATTTGGGCAATATGCCACAAAGTGTACACACAAAAAGGAAAGCAATAAGACCTTAGTAGGAGGAGTAGGTGAAGTCTTGGCTTCACAGTTCGAGCTTGACTTTACCCTTATCGCATGCATGGCCAACATAGTGATGGGGAGTGTGTGGTACTTGGACTCAGGTGCCTCATTCGACATGACAGGGTGTAGAGTCTTTTTTAGTGATTGGAGGAAAAACATTTGCAGATGCACATTAAGTTGGGGGATGAAGGAAAGTATAGCATGACCAAGGTTGGTACAGTCACCTTTCAGGGGGAGTTAGGCTCCCCTCTTAAGCTCAAGGATGTCATGTTCGTTCTAGGAATAAATAAAAATTTCATCTTTGTTGCAGTTTTGGAAGACCGTGGTTATGATGTCATCTTCAGCAAAGGAAAAGCATTCCTGAGACACATAACCACAGGACAAGTGAAGTAGATATGGGTTCATGTGAAGAACCTATATAAGCTAGATGTGGAATATTGTGTTGCATTGAGCACTACGGTGGAGAAGGTGCAGAGCCACGATGTCAGTGAAATTTGGCACAGACTACTTGGCCATTTGCATCATGGCACCCTAAAGATTATGCATCAAATAACCATAGACCTCCCTGAAAGAGCACTTGAGCAGCAGGATGTATGAAAAGGATGTACCTTGGGGAAGTACACAAAATCCACATTCCGTGATCAAGACAGTAAAGCACATGTAGTCATTGAAAGGATCCACTCTCAACAAAATCCACATTCCATGATCAAGACAGTAAAGCACATGTAGTCATTGAAAGGATCCACTCTCATGTTTGTGTACCTTTCTCGACAACCTCCACTATTAGACACAAATATTTTTTCATTTTTATTGATGACTTCTCACGAAAGTGTTGGATCTTCTTCATGCGGAAGAAAGATGAGACAATCTCCAAGTTCATATAGTTCAGGGAATTGGTTGAGAAATAAATCGACAAGAAGGTGAAGGATCTTAGGAGAGATAATGGAGGTGAGTATGTGTCAAATGAATTCAAAAAAAAATGTGTGAAAGAAGGAATTCAACAAAATTTGACAACACCCCACAATCCACAGCAGAATGGGGCAGATGAGAGAAAGAATTGTAGCATTGTGAGAGTAGTGAGGGCGATGTTGCATGACCAAGGCCTACCACTACACTTGTGGGAAGAGGAATGCAACACAACAGTCTATTTGCATAATTAGAGTCCTCATCGGATTCTAGGCATGATTACACTGGAGGAGGATTTCTTGGGGAGAAATTCAAAAGTGTCGCACTTCAGGATTTTTGGAACCTTTATTTACTAACATGTCTCCAAAGAATCAAGTAAGAAGCTTAAGCCGATAACAAAATTGGGCGTATTTGTGGGTTACATATAAACTCCTCAAAACTATCATGTGAACTTTCCATCCCTAAGAATGATATTTGTGCAAAGGGATGTAAAATTTGATGAGGAGAAAGTGATGTGGTGCTCACTTGAGAGGGAGCTTCAGATCCCACTAGAAGATGATATTTTAGCTCCAAAGGAGGAGCCTTAGGAAGTTGTGGAGTAGCCACAAATTGAGGAGCGGAGAGTGGAGACAGCTACTCAAGAATAACCATCAAGAGAAGGCAGGAAAAGAACCAGGGAAGCTAAGAGACTTGTGCAAGATGCAAGGGGGAATGTGGGTGTTCCTTCAAATTTGTGCAGGAAGAAAAGGTCACCTGATCAGTACACTAGCTACATGGATCTAATGACTAATATTGTAGAGACTGAGCCATCCTCTTTCAAGGAAGCAAGAGATAAAACAATATGGTTTGATGCAATTGATCTGAATTGGATCCTCAAACAATTCCATGATTGTTAAGAATGGATGACAGACTTCAAGAAATCTTATAGATATCAAAAATAACCTCTGAATAATGGTAATTTTCAGCCAACATGGAGCAACGAGGACCTTCGGTCAAAGCGCGTTGACCGTTGGCCCATGGAGACTGTGCATGGCACAAAAATGGCATTTGGGAAAGCGCTAAAATCGACAGGCGGATCCTGCGCTAAAAACTGGCGGAATATCAGAGGCATTTCGGACGGTAAGTGGGTTTCGTCAAAGACCCAGTGATTCCATACACCGAGTGACGTGTGTCTCATGAGGAGAGAGAAAAGCCACTTACATCACGGACTAACGGTCAAGCAACTCAACCGCGCGATATAGGAAGACCGTAGGATCTGGGGGCTCCAAATCGAACGGCGGAGGTTCAACCCAATAGATGATCAGACCCGAGGGAGAAATAAGCTATGGCACATAAATATTTGAAGTTTGATTTGACCAATGAGTCGATAGAAGGATCTATTTCGCAGGCATCTGGGAAATAACGAAAAAAAAAACGACCGTTCAGGAAGAACTGACACTCAATTTGCAAGAAGATAGGTGGCCACCTCTCTACGAAGCGTTACACAGTAATGATGATGCAGGGCAGAGGAGTACCAATGGACAGAGGCAAGTGATTTAGAGAGTCGGGAAGACGAAGCGAACAGTCGAAGAGACAAACTGGTTTTAAAGCCACGAGCTGGTAGAGACAAGATAGAGAGACAGTGCAACATAGAAGAAGTGAAGAAGCTGAAGGCCGGGAGACACAGAAAGAAAGGAAAAATTGCAGAGAACAGAGAAGCCGAGTTGACCATCAGAGTGAGGGTAGCATCGAGCAGACAGAGACCAATTGAGGTCGAAATTCAGTAAGGGGAGTCTGTGAACTCTAAGGACCTGGGAAATCCAAGTTCCATACTACTGATCATCCTCTGTCAAAGTGAGATTCAGATTGAGCTCCTTATTGTAAGATTCTGCTTTAAAAACATAATAAAAAGGCCACCACTGAAAGCTAGACCAGGAGATGTAGCCCAGAAGGATTGGGTGAACTCCTTATTAAATTTTGTTGTGTTTTTGTTTTGCTTACTGTGATCTCTTTCTATTTCAAGTGTCTATTTATTTTGCAATCTTATCAATTCGTTGCCTAAGATAACATAGACACACACACCAGCACATGAGTCTGTAATACCTTCATTAATTTCTTGATGTCACCTAGGGGTGATTTTAGATCAAGTGGTATCAAAGCTATAGGTTGTTAAGGTTAGACAAGCTTGTGCTGGATTTAGCTGTTGAATGCTAACTAGATCAAAGCTCAAATTAGGAGAAGGAGTGTTGGTCGAAACTAATCCTGAAATTGGAAGAGTCTATCCTCAGACGAAAATGTAGGAGGAAGGCTCTGTGGGGCCAGACCCTCAATTTATAGATAGTTTCCTAGCCATAAGGTCCATGGTAGAGGAAATGTATAAGGACTTCAGAAAACATAAAGATGAAGATTCATCAAGCTCCAAACAAGATAAAGGAGAAGAAGAGTCTCTCCTCCATGAACACTCAAAAGGAAAATGGAAAGAAGAAAACTTTCTCACACCTCCTAATAGCCCCAAACATAAAAATAAGACATCTTTGACTAAACTAGATGTTAAATTTGATTTACCAATACATGACGGAGATTTGAATGCGGAAAAGCTGGACAATTGGATCAAACAAATTGATGTTTATTGCAAAGTGTAGAGTATCGATTCAGACAAGAGCAAGATTCAACTGGCCAGCCTATGCATTGGAGGCACTGCCTTGGTTTGGTGGGAAGGCAGGACCCGAGCTGACATGAAGAGACATGGTAAGACTCTTTCTGTCTAGAGGGAATTTGTTTCTGCAATCAAAAAGCAATTCTATCCACTGGCCTACATGCACCAAGCCATGATGCACTGGCAAACTCTTCGACAATTGAAAGGGAAAAGTGTACAAGGTTACACCCAAGAATTTAGGAAGAGAGATTTGATTCCAGGAATATCATTAGACTCACCTGAGACTCTGTTGAAGTACATCGATGTTCTACACAGCTACATGAGGCACACTATCCTCATGTTTAATCCCACTAGTATAGATGAGGTATCTATTCAAGCTACGCATCTAGAAGCTAGAGGAAAGAATGGGAACCCAGAAGTTGGGGGATCATCCCAACCCACTGCAAGCAAGAATAAGGAGAAAAGAAAACAGAAATGGAAAGCAAGGAACGCCAACACTGCACAGAAAAGCAAGTCTTCATGCACTCACTGCAAGAAGAATGGGCATGATGATGAGTACTATTGGATTTTGCATCTAGAGCTAAAACCTAAAAAGTTCAAGGGCAAGAAGAAGAAGATTGTTGTAGCTATTCAGAAAGATTTGGGTTCGGACTCAGGAGATGAAACAACCATTGCAGCCACAAGTATAAAAGGTAAGAATTCTGAAGCATCTACTAGTAATTCTGCACAATCTACTATTGATGAAGAAAATGAGAGAAAAAGACATGAGCTTTTCCATATTCGAGTTATTTCCAAACATCAAAAGATTGATACTTTGTTTGATAGTGGCTCACAAGTAAATTTAATTTCTGAAGCAATTGTAAGGAAGTTGGGATTACTGACTACACCTCACAAGAAACCATACCCATTAGGATGGTTAAGTGATAAAGCACAACTACAAGTGACTAGACAATGCAAACTTAAGTTTTCTTTTGGGTCAGCATTTGTAGATGAGGTTGAGTTAGACATAATTCCTTTGGAAATATGTGGAATTGTTTTAGAAAGTCCTTACTTGTATGAAAGAAAAGCTATTTTATATAGAGCTGAGAACAAGTATCTACTTGTTAAAGATGGAATCAAATACTTTGTAAGAACTCATAAGCTCAAGAATAATTACACTCTCATAAACTCAGGGTAGATGAAACAAATTATAAATTCATGCAAACAATTTTTATTGATGGTTGTAAAGGAAAAGAAACTTGATAAAACCAATGTATTTGAGGGATGTGATGCTAAACAGCAAGTTGATTTAGAAAAAGTTGTTTCAGAGTATGATATCTTGTTTCAAGAACCTAAAGGCCTGCCACCCAAAAAGGAAATATTGCATGATATTAATTTGTAGCAAGATGCTCCATTGCCTAACATTGGAATGTACAGGTTGTCTGCTTTAGAAAATGCAGAAATCAAGAAGCAGGTGCAGGAGTTGCTCAAGAAAGGTTTCATCAGACCTAGCACATCACCATGTGGATATCCAATCATTTTGGTGAGAAAGAAAGATGGCTCGTGGAGAATGTGCATTGATTATCGAGCACTGAATAAGATAACAATCAAAAATCGTTATCCCCTTCCTCACATAGATGATCTATTAGATCAATTGAAAGAAGTTTTTTATTTTTCCAAGTTAGACTTGCATAGTGGATATCATCAAGTCAGAGTTGCAAAACAATATGCATGGAAGACTGCTTTCAAAACAAAGCAGGGATTGTATGAGTGGTTGGTTATGCCTTTTGGCTTAACTAATGCTCCTGCTACTTTCATGAGAATAATGTATGATGTACTCAGACCTTTTCTTGATGATTTTGTTATTGTATATCTGAATGACATTATGATATTTAGCAAAACATGGGAAGAACATTTAAAGCATGTTAAGCAGACACTAGATGTTTTGAAAAGAGAAAAACTTTATGTTAAACTCTCAAAATGTGAATTTGGAAAAACATCTTTGAATTATTTGGGACATATAGTAGGGGGTGGTGAATTGAAGATAGATCCCTCTAAGGTGGCAGTCATTGTAAACTGGCCTAAACCAAAATTTGCTCCAGAAGTTAGGAGCTTCTTAGGAGCAGCACAATATTGGAGAAAGTTCATTTCTAACTTTTCCTTAATTGCAGCTCCCTTACATGCTTTAACAGGATTGAACGAGGTGTTTCGGTGGGGAGGCAAACAGCAGAAAGCCTTCGACACCTTGAAATAAAAGATTAGTACAGCACCAGTACTAGCACTGCCATATCTTCAAAGACCGTTTGAGATCCAAACGGATGCCAATGACTATGCCATGGGAGTAGTGTTGATACAGCATGGTAAACCCATATGTTATCATTTTGAGACATTTAATTCTGTAGTAGTTAACTATCCCACATATGATAAAGAATTGTATGCATTAGTATAGAGTGTGAAAAAGTGGAAACATTACTTAATGGGAAAAGAAACAGTTATACATACTGATCATCAACCACTTCAATATCTACACTCCCAAACCAAGTTGCAGTAATCAAGACACTATAGATGGATGGGTTTTCTACAATAGTTTCATTTAGTCATCAGATATAAAAAGGGCATACATAATAAAGTTGCAGATATGTTATCTAGACCCATTATAAATGCATCTACTATACTTAAGCACAATTATATGTTACATGAGAGCTACGTTGAACAATATGCTCAAGATATAGACTTTAAAGATGTATATGCAACTTTAAGTCAAAGAAAACGAGTGGAAGAATTGGATTATCATATTAAGGACCAACTCTTATATCATTGTGGGAAGCTATGCATTTCACAAACTAAAAGAGTAAAGATAATTCAAGAAGCACACACTTCTCTAATATCAGGTCACTTTGGGGTACGTAAAATAGTTGCACAACTACAAAGATTTTGTTATTGGCCAAAAATGAACGAGACAGTTTCCAGATATATAAGAGGGTGTACTATGTGTGCTAAAATCAAGCCCAGCAATAGAAAACCAGGCTTGTACACTCCATTACTAGTTCCTTCTCATCCTTGGGAAAGTGTTTTCATGGACTTTGTTGGAGGACTGCCTAAATCTAGGAAAGGTCATGATTATCTATATGTTGTTGTGGATAGGTTCAGCAAAATGTGTATTTTTATACCTTGTAGTAAACAGATTACAGTTGAACAAATTGCAAAACTGTTCTTTCAACATGTATGGGTTCATTTTAGATTACCCACTTCCATTATATCTGATCGAGACACCCGATTTGTGGGAAAGTTTGGTCAAGTCTGTGGGAACTAATGGACACCAAGCTAAAGAAAAGTACAGCTTTCCATCCACAAACCAATGGCCAGATAGAAGTAGTCAACAGGACAGTGATCCAGTTGCTCAGGGGATATTGCAGCAAGCATCCTAAACTTTGGGATGAACATTTGTGTTATGTGTAGCATGCTTACAACCGAGCCAAACATTCTTCCACACAGAGATCTCCTTTTGAGACCTGTTTTGGTTTCACACCAAGGTCTCCCTTGGATTTTGTCTTTGGTAAGGACACAATAGTTGAGGGACACAGCGATGTGGAAAAGGCAACTATGTTCATTGAACAAATCCAAGAGATCCATCAGGCAGTACAGGAATAGTTGGAAAAGATTCAGGCCAAATACAAGGTAAGGCATGACAAGCATCGGATGGAGCATAGTTTCCAAGTTGGTGATCAAGTCTGGCTGTATATCAGCAAGGACAGGATGCAAGGTGAAGGTAAAAAGCTGAAACCAATAAGGTATGGACCTTTCAGGATCCTTGAGAAAATTGGTGAGAATGATATTCGCCTTGATTTTCCAGCTTATATGCACATCTACTCAGTCGTCAATGCAAAGAGCTTGAGACTATTTGAACCTTCGTTAATTGAAGATCCTGAAGAAAAGAGTCAATTGCCTTCTATTGATGACCTACTACCTGAATATCTTAAGAAATTACAAGAAGACACAGTTCTGGACAGGAAGGTGAGAAAAATGTGCAGGGGAGATGTTGAGTACCTCAAAATTAGGCTTAGGGGTTCAAATCCAAGCAGTGCAAAATGGATAGAGATTGGACAGGTGCGAAAGTTGTATCCTCACTTAGTCGATGCTTGAAAACCAACTTTTGGTGGTCCAAAAGTTTTTTCAGTGGGAAGGCCGTGATCCGAATTGGATCCTCAAACAATTCCATGATTGTTAAGAATGGATGATAGGCTTCAAGAAATCTTATAGCTATTGGAAATAACCTCTGAATAATGTTAATTTGCAGCTAGCACGAAGCAACGAGGACCTTCGGTCAGAGCACGCTGACCGTTGGCCCATGGAGACTGTGCATGGTGCAAAAATGGCAATTGGGAAGTTGAAACCCAGAAACATAGGCTATTTCTGATACGTGATTAGCACAAAGTGTATCGCTGGGCAAAACCCCTCGAGAAGGAAAATCCCCAAGTGCTCGATCACAAGGGAAACCAGAAAACCGTGGGAAAGCGCTAAAACCGACAGGCGGGTCCCGCACTCAAAAGCCAGCGAAATATCGAAGGAATTTCAAGCGGTAAGTGAGTTTGGCCAAAGACACAGCGATTCCATACACCGAGTGACGCTTGTCCGACAGGGAGAGAGAAAAATAGCTTACATCACAGACTAACAGTTGAGCAACTCAACCGTGCGATATAAGCGAAGACCGTAGGATCTGGGGGCTCCAGATCGAACGGTGGAGGTTCAACCCGATTGATGACCAGACTCGAGGGTGAAATAAGCTATGGCACATAAAGATTTGAAGTCCTATTTGACCAATGAGTCGATAGAAGGATCCGCTTCGCAGGCATCTGGGAAATAACGGAAAAAAATGATTGTTCAGGAAGAACTGACACTCAGTTCGCAAGAAGACAGGTGGCCACCTCTCTGTGAATCGTTATGCAGTAACGATGATGCAGGGTAGAGGAGTCCCAATGGATAGAGGCAAGTGACTCAGAGAGCCAGGAAGATGGAGTGAACAGTCGAAGAGACAAACTGGATTTAAAGCCAGAAGCTGACAGAGACAAGATAGAGAGACAGTGCGGCAGAGAAGCAGTGAAGAAGCCGAAGGCCAAGAGACATAGAAAGAAAGGAAAAATTGCAGAGAACAGAGAAGCCAAGTTGACCATTAGAGTGAGGGCACCATCGAGCAGATAGAGACCAATTGAGGTTGAAATTCAATAAGGGGAGTCTTTGAACTCTAAGGACTTGGGAATTGCAAGTACCATCCTATTGATCATCCTCTGTCAAAGTGAGACTCAGATTGAGCTCCTTATTGTAAGACTCTGCTTTAAAAACATAATAAAAAGGCCACCACTGAAAGCTAGACCAGAAGATGTAGCCCAGGAGGATTAGGTGAACTCCTTATTAAATTTTGTTGTGTTTTTGTTTTGCTTACTATGATCTCTTTCTGTTTGAACTGTCTATTTATTTTGCAATCTTATCAATCTGTTGCCTAAGATAACATAGACACACACACCAGCACATGAGTCTGTAATACCTTCATTAATTTCCTGAGGTCACCTAGGGGTGATTTCAGATCAGTAATGGTAGAGGAATATGAATCCATTATAAATAAAAATGTTTGGGAAGTGGTCCCAATACCAGTAGACAAATCATTTTTGGGTTCGAGATGGATCTTCAAGGTTAAGAAAGTAGGAGACGAAAGCATAGATAAGTATAAGGACATATTTGTTTCCAAGGGGTACTCTCAAGTTGAGGGAATTAACTATGAGGAGACATTTTCTCAATGGGGTTATTGATGAGGAGGTTTACACCAAGCAACCAAAAGGTTTTGATACTTTTGATCATGAGTCTCACATGTAAAGACTCAAGCAAGCATTGTATGGTCTTAAACAAGAACCTCGTGCTTGGTACACTAGGATCAATAGCTATCTCACCAGTTTGGGCTTCACCAAAAGTGAGGTAGATGAAAACCTCTATCATATCTTGGTAGAAGGTAAATTTCTTATTATTGTCTTATAGGTTGATGATTTAATTTTAACTGGTGATGAGCAGTTGATCAGATCTTGCAAGGAGGAACTTGCAAGAGCATTTTAAATGAAGGACATGGATCTCATGCACTACTTCCTCGGCCTGGAAGTATGGCAAGGCGATGGGGAACTATTTGTGTCTCAAGGAATGTATTCAAGTGAGATACTAAAAATATTCTACATGGAGAGTTGTAAACCCATGGAGACACCCCTAGCGACCAACTGGAGGAAGGAGTATGCCACTTCAAGTGAAGAAGTGGATGCTACCATTTATCGAAAACTAGTGGGTTCACTGATGTATCTTGGGAACACATGACCAAAATTTGTGCTATGCAGTCAACCAGTTGAGCCAAGCTATGGTTAGGCCAACCAAATTATTTTGGAAGGAAACTATGCATGTTTTACAGTACCTCAGAGGCACTACCTAGTTTGGACTATGGTACAGATGGACAAAGGGAGTGAAGTTGTGTGGTTTCGCAGATTTAGATTGGGTGGGGATTCAATTAGACCAAAAGAGTACATCAGGTGGAATTTTCAGTGTTGGGCACACGTTGGTTTCCAGGTACAATAGGAAGCAAAGATTTGTGGCACTTAGCTTGACAGAAGAAAAATACATGGTTACAAGTCAAGCATCATGTGAGGTTGTCTAGACGAGAAAGATACTTGTGGAACTGTTTGGTCAGATGATGGATCCAACTGTGATCTACTGTGATAATTAGAGTTACATCAAGCTCTCTAAGAATCATGTTTTTCATGTTCGATCCAAGCATATAGATATTCAGTATCACCATTTATGGGACTGTATGCAGAGGTGGATAATGTTGCTTCAGTGCATTCTGATAGAGGAACAAGATGTTGACATTTTGATAAAGGCCTTGTCAAGAGGGAAGTTCGAGTTCCATAGGTGCAGGATAAGGGTGGTTGATAATCCCTTTCTTTCTGAGAGGGAGTGTTTAAAAATGCAGCAAGAAATTCTCAATTTGATTTTGCCTTGATTAAATTGAGAAAATTTGAATTTCCACATCAGCAGACAACTTGGATGCAGTTAACTTGTGTGACATGGCTTGTGTCACCCAGTTTACTCAATAAATTCGAGTTAGAGGAGTTAGAGTTTAGTTAAGCATGTGTGATTGCTAATTTGTAGCAATCAAGGTTAGTTATCTTAGGTTGTTTTCAGTTAAACTAGCTCTAACTCTTGCAGGAACCAGTGGAAGGTCAGTTAAGTAGTGGGACTTCAGTCAAACTCAATGATCATCTAGTTAACTAATCAATCAACCAAAAATATCTAGTGCATGCAAATAATTCGAGTTTCCCAGCTATGGTGGAGATTCCAATGTAGTGTAACATCATTTGTAGACTTGTATTGAGTGTACAGGTGTGGCATGCAATCAGATGATTAACCCAGGGAATTGCGTAATCCATTTTGGAGAAATTCCTACATAATAGGGGCCTAATTTCTCAAGGAAATATACAAGGAAATAGGGGCTCAAGAAGAGTCAGAAATTGACTAATTCTAGGTCAGAGCTTCTCAATGAGTAGAGATATAAGTTATTCACTTGCAGGTTGTGCTCAGTTGAGCAAAGAAATTGTAATACATATTTATTCATCAGATTAATGCAAGTAGGCATTGGGGTTTTTAGGAGACTACTTCCTTGGAAAATACACTATTTTCATGTGTGTTATTTCTTATTGCATGTCTGAGATTATTATTCTAGATTGTGAATTGACTTTTGTATAGTAGTAGAGTGGGTTTGTGTCTTGTGATTTTGATTAAAACTTCATAAGAAGTTGCAAATCTACATCAAAATTTCTACAAGAACATCCCTAAGGAGGATCGAAATTGATGCCCTATGTACAAATTTCAAACATTTTCCTACTTCAAGAGATAATTTAGTTTCATGAAGAATTCAAATATATTCATTCACTAGGAACACTCATTACATGCCATACTTTGGATAACATATGCAATCCTCTACTAGAAAGCTTTCCAAAATTGATATTCAACAATTAGGGCATAAATTTAGCATATTATAAAGTAGAAATTCCATACATTAAACAAATTCAAGAGAAACATTTCGTCAACATTAGGCACTTACAGTAACACATGCAATATATCCATCCATTACTCAAGGAATAGCTCCAAAGAAAAAGTGTGAATCGTCTCAAAACATCAAAATGCATCCAAAGAGTCTCCAATAGCCCAAGAAACAAGTTTGAGTTCTTTACAAGAGAAATAATCTAGGTGTGATGATGATGAGTGGCTCAAATAAGCTCTCATCTATTTATACATGATCTACTATGCTAAATTAAGCTTAGAAGCCCCACAACATTATGAAATTGGGCAAGATACATCCTTTGGTCCTAAACCAATCAAGTAGCTTTATAAAAATATGAATTAATCATCCAAATGCTAGCCTAAATGATGACGTTGTAGTGATGTAGGTTTGTTGAAAGGTAATGTTGAGTCCTCTTTGTACCAAAATGTGTGAGATGGCTCCATAAATATTGAACAAGGGGATGGAACCTAACTCTCGATGCAAGTCATCATATGGGCCCCAATTCTGTGTTTGGGGCACAAGATTTGGTCTCATGGGTCTCATGGTGATGTAATAGCCTGAAATGCTCCAATAATGAGGGATTTGGAGATGGTGATTTCCCACCCATGTCTCAAGGGTTGAGACAAACCTCCTCTGAACCCTAGATCAACTTCCACACCACGTGCTAAATGCTAAGCCAACTAGAAAACACTCTTCCAAGTTCATCATCTCATGAACAATGCAAGGAAATGGATAAAATTCTGAGGGTGTTGAAGGTGCCCATGGTGTGGAATGATTCTCTTCACATGATGGGAGTCCCATGGCTCTCAACACTTCACTTGGAGGTGTCAATATGATCCTCTGGTGGACTTGGGCCCCAATTAAGTTGCACATCGCATGATGAAACCACCAAATGGTACAATAACAACTAAATTATGTTATACAGGCAAATGACCTCCTCACCAGCTCAAAGGAGAAATACGTGATGACTAAAGGACTTACCAAGTTCACAGCCCCAATTGTCAAGCTAACGCTATCTACTCACTAGCAACCTACTTTATAAAGCTTCCTAGCAAGGCTAAGGGTGCGTTAGTACCCAGGGTAACTCTGTATGTTACCTCGGGAAGAGCATTAGTGAACCTTAATGAGTTTCTATGGGTCAAGGGAACAAGTTGACCGAGAAATATCCCGAGATTCTCTCCTATGTCAGCTCACAAAAGCAGGGAAACATTAGAACTCGACCTGTTTGGAGGAATTACTAATTCGTAATGGAGTCTACAAACGGGAAAGAGCACAAAGGCATGGAAACATCACTGCTTTTGCCTACTCATGAAGGACTTGGAAACCCTATCCTCACATGCTATATATGCAAGGCTAGGGCCATTGTGAAAGGGGTCAGACCATTTGAAAGGATTTCCTATTTGACTGTCAAGCATAGTCTCAGACTAAGGTATCAAAAGAGGTTAAGAAGGGAGAGAGAGAGAGAGGAGTTGGAGGGGTAAGGGAAGGTTGATACAACCGATGGTTGTAATCACTCTTTTCTACATCAATATAGAACTGCAATTGTGTTGTCCACTCCGCGATGTTGGTAGTATAACTTGTTTATATGTTCATGCAATGTCGTTATTATGAGTGGCTTATATATATGCAACTAGATATCTTTACATGTTTATGCATTGTTTATCAAGGTTTTATGTTGTGATATTACGATTTTCTTATCTATGTGCAGGTTTTGATCTGGAGTTGGCTCAGGGGTCATCCACCTAGCTACGTTGTGCTCTCCAGCAACACCACACTAAGACTCGAGGTAATAAGTCCTTCCCGCTTTGATATTCATTTGTTAAGCATGGATATGCATGCATCTTTGTGGCAGTTGCAGCTAATATTACAATCTGCCAAGGATCCTGGTAAGATCCTTGAGGGTTTCTACATCATCCAAACACCCATGCATTAATCCCTATAGCAAGAATTGGCGACTCCATTGGGGACTACACTTAGTTCCTAGTTTTTCCCAGAAAGTTCCTAGATCTCTCTTTCTTCCAGGCCTTCTTATACTTCTTCATTCCCTTTCTGGCCACTCAGGACTATACAACACCCTTGTCTCAGTGCTCAACCCTAGATATGATCCCCACAACCTATTTTTTTAGCCTTTTTCGTCACCAACGTTGTCTACTAGTGTAAACAATGCTTTATAAAGCACTCTGGCCTCACAAATAGTGTGTTAGTGCTGCACATAACTCTTTGTAGTCTCTAGTACAGAGTGTTAGCCAACCATTTCTTGATAAACAGATTGCTTTGTGACCTCATGGATTGGGAAATCTGATTGTAGACTGATAAGGGATCTACAACTTTGCTGGTTTGAATGATCTGTGTTCTAAACAATTTTTTTTAAAGAAAATAGCTTTACTTCTTAAAGTTTTTGTTTTCATAAAAGAAAAAATCCAAAATTTTTATTGTTTTCTTCTTAGTTGGTTAGATCTGCATTAAGTTGTTAGTGAGAATTTTAGTTCTATTGGTTATGCTAGTGTTTTACTGAATAGGATGCATGGTATATATATTGATGTATGAATGACTCTCCCTTTGTAGAAGAAACTTATTCATCGAAAGTGAAAATTTACAAGCATTGTTTTTACATGATTTGAGTCAGAGTCCCATATAACTTCATATGTCAACACCCCTACCGAAGACTCTAACGAAGTACATTTAAAATATACCTAATAAAATCAATCAGAAACTCTTTTTAGAGTAAACACACATTAGTTTAGGCTAGGATCTTGGGATAGGCAATGTGAGTTAGCTACCCAAGATCATACAATGAAACTAGTGTCATTAAAGAGAGAAATCCATCTGCACTCATACTATCCAGGACCACTCCAGTAAAAGCAGAGATAAATATGAGACAACATCGGACTATAAGTGAAGGTAGCCTACCTTTTCTTACATCTCCTTTGGGTATTCTATGTATCGAGGATCCCTTTGGGGATATCGGAGCTAAGTCAAGGACTTAGGTATCCTGCCCACACAGTGTATTGTATGTGAGTATGTCCCCCCGGTAGTGTCTGTGATTTGAGGTATCCTTAGTGGCCATACTTTTAGGGACAGACACAAGGTGAATGGGGCAGGCTGCCCTGGTACCTAACACAGACGACCTACTATGTCTTCAGTTTTTGGGAGGGTGCTCATCTTCAAGAGAGTACTTGGCCTCTTAATCTGAGGTTCAGGCGAAGCTCAAGAGTAATCGTAACTGTACATTTGGAAAACTCTCTCATTTATTCATTGTGATACTGGGTTTCATCTCTAGTGATCAGCTCTTATCAGACAATGTCATTTCCCTCTACTTGTTGATTGATTTCCTTAGTGTATTTTTTTTTTTTAAGTGCCAGATTGTTATCAACGAGACTTTAACAAATATCACTATAAAATATATTAATAAAATTTATTGGTTACCATGGCTACATCCGGCCCTCATCATCAATCTAGATGGTTGTTAGGTATTCCCCCACTCATTGTGGAGGATCTACCGAGCCCCAGTGAACCAGATTCCCCATCTTCGGGCAATCAGTCTCCGAGATCTAACACAGAATCAGTTTGAACATCCCATGATTCAAGCCTAACAGAAGATTTCTTTAATGAAGGTTTCATTCCTCCATGAAATCCTCTGATCATAAATCCATTGGAACCACTCTTGATTCCCATTGCATTTGTACCTCCTATGTCTTCTATTGGACCTGCACCACCCATCCCATCGATGACTAATGGGTCATGGGATTTTGTGGACACTTTTGGTCCACCACCACCTCCCCAGTCGATAGTCAATACCACACCTCTAATGGAAAACCCTACTATCCCATCTGTCCCAGGTTCAAACCCTATCATGACACCCACCACGAGTGGAACCCAGTACATACTAGATTCTGCCCCTTTTGTGTTAGATCCCGGACCTTAGACAAGTGCTACATACATCGCTCCTTATAACGCTCAATATTGCACAGTTAGCAAGGGTCCAGTCAACCCCCCCATAGTTGGCATCCATTATTTAGTTTTAACCCCCAAGTTCAAATGCCTGGGGACACAGTTCCCAATATGCACATACTGTCTAGGAACGTAACAATTCCCCCTTCGTTTATAGGGGCAGTCATTGATTGGCATGAACCCTCCTTATGTTAGTCAAGGACCTATAGTTAATTATGTGGTGAGCAGGATCGCTCAGTAAGGTCCCAATCAATCCATATGGGCACCCCACTCTCAACCTCAAATGAATCAAGGGGGCATTCCTTATCTTGGGGGCACTTACAACCCCTAGTCTAACAATCCCTATGGAAACCCACAGTACACGACTGTACCCCAAGGAAATTACTATTCCACGCAACTTGTGTATAATATTGGGAACAACACAATGGGAGGACCGCAAGGATCCTCAAGTCATATGTTATTGCCTTGGCCTGATTTAGGGGCATCAAACACCTTTCCTTTCTTGGAAATGCTTGATATCCCCAACTTGTACAAACCCACAAATGACCGCATCTATCACAACTTACTTTGGCCTCTAATCCCACATAAAATCCTGGAAAACATCCTGAAGTTCGAAGGGAAATAAGGGGAGGATCTGGGTACGCACATCACCACCTATAATTTATGGTGTGTTTTTAACTCCATGGTGGATGATAGTATCTAGTTACAACTCTTTCCCCACACCCTTACTAGAAATGCAGCCAAGTGGTACATCGAGTTACCACATGCATCAATCATAACCTTTGGCACTTTAGCGATGGAATTCTTAAAGCACTTCCAGCTACCCATCCGCTATGAAACTGGGATGGAACTCCTCACTTCATTACGTTAGGACATCACTATCCACATCTCTGATCACATCCATGAATGGAGACATAGACAGAGGCTATTCAAAGCTCCCCTCTTGGACTATCTATTAGCAGATTGGTTCTACAAGTCTCTACTCCCCCAAATCACTAAAGATGTTGCCTTAGGTGGTACGGTCACGGAAGACCAATCCATTTGTCGTGCCCGCCACTTAGATTTGATATATTCATAGTCTGGAACTTTATACGATGTCATTCCCAATGCCCCTCAGAACTCCAATGCTCCCACTACTCGACAACCCAGAGCGCATGCCGATGGTATTATCAGTGCTACCTCTAGGGCTGCTGTAAAACAACTCAGTAGTCACATTGCCCAGTTGTCAGTTGACCCCTCTACCAAATCGACTACTCTTCCTACCACCGCAATAAACTCTATGCAATCTACACAAAAACCCGGTGGTAAGAACAAGAAGAATAAGAAAAAGACCGCTCCTTCTGAAGAGTAGTCAACAAAGTAGTACAACCCAAAGCAGAAGGTTGTTGCACCCTCTGACGATGGAAAGGACAAACCCGCCCAATTCCCTTGCAAAATATGTGCAGAAGACCACATGACATATCGTTGTCTGCGTCTTCAGGAATGCACATATTTCATCACTAAAAAGGACACTAGCAGGACCCCTACGGTCCTAAATAATCCTTTCCCTACTCAACAACAACAACACCTTATTGCAAACCAACCCCAACCCCCGCAAGGGGGCAACGACAGTTCGCATCATCCTTCAGCTAGTGAAGGACCATCTATCGTTTACACCTTTGAAACAATAGATCTTCAAACCAGAGCCAAATCTTATGGATCACCAGTCGCTAATGCTGAGGAAGCCTCCTCGAGTCAAAACCCACTGCCGCCTAATGATATTCATATTGAAAGGCTAGTTTTTTATCTTGTGATTCGCCTCCAATAAAGGGGACCTTCATCATACAATGCATAATACATCTGCACGTGCTGCCTAGAACTACAGTATTGTAGAAGATTTAGCGCAAGCACCATCAACTATGTTGGCGCTCGAAGTATTACAAACCTGTCCATCACAAAGGAAAGATCTACTTTCAGAAATTGGTGGTATCGACCCTTAGGATTCCATGCTTGCAATTTTCGACATGGAAAAATGTAAACCTCCCCTTTCACACCATCTTGCATTTCAGGTGCAAATATTTTCGAAAGGGCGAGGAGTACATAGAACTGTCATTGATGAAGGTGCTTCAACCTGCATCATGTTGGCTTCATGTTGGATCGCTTTGGGTTCTCCAACCCTATCCCTGCCTTCGAATTCCCTTAAAGCTTTCGACGACCACACTTTCATCCCAAAAGGTTACCTAGCTAGCTACCCCATCACTTTGAGTGGGAAAATAGTAATGATGGACATTAAAGTCGTAGATAAAAAGCTCGACTATAATCTATTGTTGGGTCACATTTGTATTTACACCATGACTGCCATTGTGTCTACTATCTTTCACATCATCCTATTCCCATTGGATGGAAAGATAGTCATAGTGGACCAGTTGTCCTTTTTCACCCCTGATTATTCCCCATTACCCAGCGGCTTTGTACCCTTAGCAGGTCATGAACCTAACTCTTACGTCAGTATCGGTACCGGTCTATTGAAGGGCTCTTCCCTGATGGGTTGTTTCCCTCTTCCACCGCCTGCGGTTACACAAACGGTCTCTATGGTTTCATCCATTCCTCATGAAGTGACCAATTCTTGGATCCTCTCAGCCCCTTCAGACATTAACACTTACAGAGAAAAAATTCCGTTGTCACCAACTGAATTGGCTTACCAAGCCATTGAATCTACATATGAATCTCCGTTCACTTTGGTCACAGCGAATGGTACCACCTTCCCTCCCATAATTGCTCCTTCTTTCGATCTCCTCAATCAAGTCCTACCTTCGGAAAAAGCTATTAGATATATCATGTGTTTAGAAGAGCAACCTTGGGAGGACTCTCAACATCATGTTTCGATAACTGATTCAAACGCAATGTCTATTCAAATCCTGTCATTTGACACACTTGAAATCATTTCCTCACCTTATATGACACTCCAAACTTTGGACTCAGAGGGAAACATGGGAAATATTTCAAAGACATTTCTCATTGATATTTCTGCAAGACAGGCATCATAGAAAACATCCAAGTTGGAGCTGATTGCACTCTTGAGGAAATTGCAAGCTTCGCCTACCTTTTTAAGGAATTCTGTGATGTATTTTCTTGGTCTTACGAGGAAATTCCCGGCATAGATCCATCTATTGTCAAACATGAGATCAAGATATATGATAATGCCAAGCCTATCTGCCAAAGGATTCGACCAGCCCACCCCCGCAAAACTGCAGCCATCAAGACTAAGGTGGAAAAATTGTTATGTGTTGGTTTTGTCTACTCCATTCCCTTAATGGAATGGGTTTCCAATCTAGTTCTTGTCGATAAGAAACAAGGTACCATCTGCATATGTGTCGACTATTAGGACTTGAGCATCGTGTGTCCGAAGGATAATTATCCAACATCGTTCATCGACCAAATCATCGACAACTGTGTCGGTTGTGAATCATTCTCATTCATGGATGGTTTCTCAGGTTACAACCAGATTTCCATAAAACCGATAGACTGCCACAAAACCGCCTTCATTTTCCCTTGGGGAATCGTTGCCCATCAAAAACTCCCACTTGGTTTAAAAAATACGAAGAAACATTTCAAAGGGTTGTGGACTACACATTTCACGATATCAGACATATTGTTCAAGCTTATTTTGATGACCTTCCATCCCATTCCAAGAAGCGAGAGCAGCTCCTAGATCATTTACGAGAGATTTTTCTTAGGTGTCGGTTTTATAACATACGTCTGAATCCACATAAATGTGTTTTCTTTGTTGAGCTTGGATTCTTACTTGGTTTCATTATATCCAAGTACGGGATTAGGGTTGATCCCGATAAGGTAAAGGCAATTACTCAATTTCCTAAACCACAATCCATTTTGCAGCTCCAACGTTTGCAGGGGAAAGCAAATTTCTTACGATGGTTCGTCCTAAATTATGCTGAGTTGACGAAAGGCTTTATGTGCCTACTTAAGAAGGGAGTGTCATACCTATGGGATGATCCAACTCAACGATCATTTGATTCCTTGAAAAAATCACTTATATCAGCCCCACTCCTTAGTGCTCCCAACTATGGGCACGACTTTCTTCTGTACATGGCAGCCTCGCCATCCTCTCTAGAAATGGTCTTGGTTCAAACTCACAATGACCTAAGTGAGAATGTGATATATTATCTATCGAAAGGCCTAGTTGGTCCTGTTGTGCTATACAACAACCCTTCCCATTTCAAAAAAAATTCACATAAAACTTTAATAAGAAATGGGTCCCCTTTAGAATATAAATAAAATCAATGAAACATTTGAAAAAAAATTATAATAGGTATTTTGCTTTTAGGATAAGTAAAATAACAATCGAAATGTGAAAATCTATTCAACCCATGAAAGTCCCTTGATAAGGTCTAATCCGATGTAGATTATAATAAAACCTTATCTTAAAACAATTTTAAAAGGAGTATGTCGCATCGCGCAAATCCTTTGTTTCAATATTGGACTTAAGGTGTTCCATTGACATTTGTCGATGCGATAACTTCATTGGAAAATCCCATATCTCTACTTACCAGGAAACCCTTCCAAGTGTTCATATAAATCCTCCGATGCAATAAGCCGATCGCAATCGCAGATCGCTGAAATAAACACATACCAAAATCCCCTTTGAAATCTTCCGATGCGATTTCATTATTAAGTGTGCTTTTCGATAAAGGTGAAATATGAGCTATTACGAACATTTGCGGGTTAAAATTATAATCAAAGATAAAGAAAAAAGCAAATGATTTATTAATTTTAAAAGTCATCCCTCCTTCCCATGACAGTGCACCATTAGTCACAATCACAAATATGCAAAGGAAACATTTAAGAATAACACTTGTACCTCTCGATATGCGAAAATGACTAAGAAATCTTGAAAAGTGAAGGTCCCCGTCGTAACAAAAGATGAACTAGTATAATTGGCACTAATAGTTGATACTACCTGTGCAGGCCTCGGCAAGACTTCATGGGAGAGTATATATAATTTACTCGAAGTCGAGGACCCAAGTGAAGTTGAAGAAGAAGGAGCAACAGCTAGCTCAACTGATAAATTAGAAAATATTCTACACGGTTTAGCTAGCTCTTTCCACCATAGAATAGCAGCCCGAGTGAAAGTGTTACCATATAATGAAATGGTGAGATGGGTTATAGAAAGTATCAACATAACTGACAGGGCCTTCTATATAGCCAATGGAAGGATGTTCGAGACATTCAGGGCAGAAGATATCAAGAAGATGTATCAATTGTCGGACCCCCAGAAGCATTACAACAAGGCATTTTTAGAAGCTTTCGCCAAGGAGAACGATGTGGAGTCGGACCCTATCAAGCAATGGAGGCACTTCCCAAATAAACATAAGCATGAATCTTTGGGTATGTACTCCATAGCCTCCTTAGCATCTCCTTACTTCTATGTTGGTGCTATGATATGTATACTCTTTGAAGTCTCTGATTCAGCTAGGTTTTCTATAGAAATGGTGCCCTTAATGGAAGCTGCAATTAATTCTTATATCATGGATTGGCAACCATTTTATAAGATAAAATGGCCCACCAAATCCTTGATTAGAAAAGAAATAGTTTTGTGACTACCCGGATAATACCCCCATTATATATGAGTGCCTACATCATGGATACCATCTGTTTCAATTCTAATTACCCCATTTTAGGATGGAAATGGACTCCTCAAGACCCAAATCCTATTCATATCTATCATAAGTATTTGTGGAAGGCCCATTATAAAGATCATCTATATAGAATCTGCCATGGTTTTGTTTTACCCGTTCATCAGGTCATATTCGACAAACTTGCTCCTCGGTTATCCGATGAGGCCAGTATTGACCTAATATCAATCAGCAGTTGCTTCGGTGAAGAAAAATTCACCTACATTAGAATTTTTGGCAGCACCATAGACCCACATGTTCTCCCCTTGTACATTCCTAATAAGCTATTGGCCAGAGAAATAGCTTATCAGATAATAGAAAAAAGGACGTCCAGGAACCTCAAGGAGTCCAAGAAACAAATGTGGCCTTCATTCCCCCTTCGATGTGGTACTTACACACTGCATGACTTCAAACATGTAGAGAAAGAAATAGAGAAGATAAAAATCTTAAAGTTAGCAGTCATTCCAAAGAGACAGTATGATCCAAAAGTGGTGGCTTGCAACTTCACCTCTCATGTGAAACTTGCCAAGTTTGAACATGAGAAAGATGATTATGATGATTTGTTCACTTCAACTGAGTTATTTTCTCAAGTAAAACATCTAGCCAAGATCAAACTAGGAGCAAAGGGATTAGATAGATTTATGAATTTTAGGACACAAAGGTTACAAACATTACCTCTAGACTTGTTAAACACTACCCCTATGGTGTAGAAGGAAGGCCACAATGAAGAACAGACTCCTGATAAGGAGAAGACTCCTGAAAAGGAGAAGAGTCCTGAAAAGGAGAAGACCCACGAAAGGGAGAAGAGTCCCGAGAAGGAGCAAAAAAAAGAAAGGACCACTGAGCTCCTAGATACTGATGTAAATATTGATGCCACCTTAATCAAGGAATGGGATCAGTTCGATCAAATGATCAAGAACTAGAATGACTCCTAAAACCTCACTACACCAAAATCACCCGCAACACAGGAGCATGTTGTTACTAATATTCCAATTGAAGGGGAGGTCGGAAAATCCAACATTCAACAGGATATTGAAATAATTCTTGAGAATCCTAAAGAAGATATTGCATTAAAGGTAGAATAAATACCACCCATGGATGTATTCTACAGTCCAAAGCATAGGGCTATGATCAAAAGGCAAAGAAAAAGGAGAAAAATTGACCAAGGACCTCTTTCAACTCCTCATGTCGAACTGATGAATGTGGTATGGAAAGACTCAGAAGTCAATCCTTCTGAGAATTTAACCAAGTTATCTCAGTGAATTCAAGAAAGAAGCCCTGGAAGTAACCAAAGGATCTAAGGATCACCCAACTCGAAGGGTAATCGGCAGAAGAACAACAAAGGATTAGTCAGCTTCAGTAACAGCTATCAGAGCAAAGACAACAGAATGAGAAACTAAAAGAATAGTTGAATTAGGAGAAGCAAAAGATTGATCAGTAGGCTCTCCAGAAACAACAGAATTCATCTCAAGAACTCAGCAAGCTTCAAATAGCAATTCAGCAGGAAAAGAAGGCTAAATAAGATCAAATTGCATAGATGCAATTACAGATAGAGAAATTAAAGTGTTATCCAAAGGTTAGTGAATTCAAGAAAGAAGCCCTGAAAGTAACCAAAGCTCTTTCTCGGCAGCTAAACATCCTTTGTCATAAAATATCATTGGTTGACCCATTGTGTGTTATCTCTACATCACTTATTGAACAGGCAGTTGACTTCAAACTGGATTTTCAGATGATAAGATAACAAATTTTCTCTCTTGGGAGAATTCAGAAGAAGGCATGGCTGCCAATTTACCAAAAATACAAGAATCGCACAAGGAAATCTTGTTTTCGGAGTGGGAATCATAGTTAATAAAAGCCGAAAGAGTGACTTCTAGAGCCAGGGCTACAATGAATGGTGTAATTGGGTTAGTAAATGACAAATTGTATATGGCTAACTTGATCTCCGATTTCTCTCTAGGAAAACTCCCGAAAGCAAAAGCACTAGAAGATTAATGGAGACAGGAGCTGGCAAGTAGAGAAGAACAAATCAGCAAGGTGCAAAACTTGACATGGGATGAATTCTGGTTTTTCCTAGTCAAGCCGCATAGTCAGCAGATGGCCATGAAATGCCTTTCTGACGCAGTCAATCTCATGGTTCCCAAACTCTATGATGCTACATACACAGTCCAACTACATTCCAGGATGAGTCACCCTCTGGAAATTCAACCAATGCCCTCAATTTGTCAGCTGCAAGTGCAAGAGAACAAGTAGATACAACGAATCAGTTCAAAGGCTATCACTTTGTTATTTTCATGAATCAAATCCTAGATTTTCATGTTTACAGTTTTAACACCTCATAGCGATTTTTATTGACAGTTAGTTTTTATTTTGATCATTTAAACCTTTTCATGTATTTTAAGAAAGGGTCCTAAATTTGTATAATATTTGACTTGAGAAGTTGCACTTTTGTAATTCTAAATATTTTTTTATCAATAGTGGATCAAGGTTCTGCATTTTTGTGAATGAAGCTTTTCAAGACCTGCACTTCGTTATTTCCTTGGAAGTTTTCTCAAATAAGAAAGTGGAATCGGAGTGTTATTTACATCGGAAGGATTCAAATGCATGCGGTATTCCTATCACTATTTTTGTCTTATTTCCTTATGTGATGAAGCATTTCCTTTAAAAGTTGCTATTGTTGATATATATGTATGTTTTTCCAAATAATTCTTTATCATATCATTTCTGAAGATTTAGAATTGTTATCCTTTGAATATATCTGTTAGCGATATACATTGTCATGAATGCGATATGATTTTATTATTACTTCGTTTAACTTTTTAAACAAAGTAATAATTATATGAGTGCATCTTTCTATTGATAAATAATCCATCTATATGATTATTTGTCTGTTAGAAATAATCAGAAATCACATTGTTTACAGAAATACCCAAGTTATATAAATATATTTGTGTATTTTGAGTTATAGGTTAAAACATTTATCCTCTCCATTATACATTACAAAACAACCATCCATTAAACCATTCATTAAAGGAAACTAGTCCCATAATTGTCCAGTCAGAGCCACCACACCAAATGGAAAAGGAGCTATACTAAGGTCCAGACTGGGTGGTTATCCCCAATGTTGGTGCTAGGATTTTAGAGGCATCAACATTTTTGGCGCTAGAAGGAGGGCCTGAACTATGAATGGCAAGTAAATCCAAATCCATAGGCCATTCTAAGAGTAAAAACCCCTCACAATCTCCTCCAACTTCTCCTTCGCATTCTAAATCTCCTTTTTCTAAGAGAGAAGTTGAAAAGGAAAACACAACACCCACTGCTGAAAACTTAAACACATCTGACAATTCTTCTCTTGAACCCCCTGAAGTTTAGAAATTGATTCATAAACTCCAAAGTTTTTTAATATCCCAAGAACAGTATGAGTTATCCCTATTAAAGCCTAGATTTGCCTCAGGCTGAAAAGACAAGGTTCTAGGTCCACATCATACCACGCTCAGCCTCGTAGCTAGCCCTACGAGGACAGGAGAGGGCTCTCTCCTGGTCAATCTCAGTGAAAGATAATCGACAGGGCTTGAGAGTACTGATTTAAAAACTAATCTTAGGCTAGGTAGGAAGTGCAAGGATTTGATTTGAGTTTTTAAGGGTTTTGTGTTGGAAAAAGGGAAAGGAAAATTTGGGTCTGGGGATGAGGCCTAGTTTTTGCAGAGTTCAGGTAGGGGCAAGATAGGCAGTAGTTTTGATTCTTTGGTTTGAATGAATGGGTGGATCCGACTGGTGAGGAGATAAGGAGGGAAAGAGGGTCTCAAGAGTCCTCCTCAAATAGATGAAAACATGTAGAATTAAACAAACTTTCAAGGCAAAGCATAGCAGTCCAATGAATTCTACCTTAACCACTCTTTTGTTTAATTGCAGAAGAAAAGAGAAGGGAAAATGATACGCATAAACATCAGTGAACTTACAAATACTTAGAGAAAAACACCATAAAAACATAGAGCCACATGGATCCCAACAAGTGCTGCAAAACCCTGGTCTTTCCTTTGCTAAAGATGCAGAGATAAAATGTACAATGATGTGCCAAGCAATCCCAAGTGTCCAACCCTGAAAATGACTGAGAAATTACATGAAATAGACAAGCCTAACTCCTTCCCATGCCTCTAGGGGTCGAGCTCATTATTCTAGGAGCTATTTGAACCAATTCTAAACAAGGAACTGAAATCTAGGTAATCAAACAACTTGCCCCTATATGCTAGGAAACTGATTCATTCATTTAATTTTCACTTTTTAGTGAATGAATCCTCTAGAACAAGTAAAAATGTGCCAATATTACATCATGGTTATCAAATTACATCTTGAAGGGTCAAGTGTAATATCAAAAAGCAAAACTGGTCAAAACTGGGCGAATTTCTGAGCTGAAAAGTGAAAAATATGCAAAAATCCTCTGTGCACCGCACTTGATTCTCTATGCGTCGAGCCACTTTGGAGCTGATTTTAAGGCACTTCCTGAAGTCCAAATTGAGCCCAAGATAGCTTTTTGTAAATCCCTACCTGTATACTTTCCAACCCAAGTGAAATTTCTGAATTTGGATGTCATTTGCCCTTCCAAAACTTCAATCTCCCAACACTGCATCTTGTGTGTCAAAATAGGGGCAGTGAGGTCTTTTTTTGAGTGTTTTTTGACCTTTTCAGGGCTCAAAACCTACCCAAATTTCTTGTCCATGCACAAGAACCATAATTTATCATGAAAAATCCAAAAATGCAAAGTTTTTTTAATTTTGAGCCCTCTAGAAAAAGCGAGCGCCATGTGGCGTGGCGCATAGGGAGACAAAACCTGTTTTTTAGTGCAAAAAATTTCAAAATGTCAGAAATTGCTCCAAATTTCTTGAAATTTGGGTTGGACCTTCTCTATCAAGTATCATGCTGGGCTAAAGAGGCTTCGACCAATATCTGAAGATGATCAAGCTCCTTTTGCCTCTTTTGCTTCCTTATTGCCTTCTTTAATTTTGCCTTTAGATTCCTTATTCGTGCCTTGCAAACCTTGTTCCGTGCCATGTAGTGGAAAGCCATGTGTCTCAGCAATGCTTTGTCCCTGTCGGTCTTGTCTAGTAGTCCCTCTAATTGGATGTTGAATCTTTCGAGCCAAGCCTCCCGATCATCATTAATCTCTTGTTCCAATGAAGTGAATTCAAATCCTCCTCCTTTGGGCAGCTTGACGATTCTCCCTGATGTTTTGTAATTCCATAATCGCCTGTTGATCTTCAAGATGCTTATTCCTTTGCTCCAAGTATTTTATATTCCACTTAACCCTCTCCAAGTCGAGGGACAAGGCTTTGATCTCTGTCTGCTGCTCCTGGATGATATCTCTAAGGTTGGCACTTTGCGAGCCCATGTCTATATCGTCATCCTGAATGAGAATGAAGTCGGTCTCTCATTCACCTGAAGGCCCCTCATCCTACATTGGCCTCTTGCCTTTGTCCTGTACCAGTGGTGCTGATGTCAGAAACGAGGCCCCTTCCACCCCGGGTGGAGATAACACTCGCTTCGCTGATGCAAACAAATGTCTAGTGCCCCTCTGATATGTGATGAATACCGGCACACTAACGGTCTCATGGCGCTCATACTGATGAGAAGGTCCACCTATCTCATGCCCAGCCTCTAAATGCCCCTGAGAAGCTCTGAAGAAATCTTGGGATATGAAATCATCCCAAGTGATGCCCTGTAATCCAAGCTGATGAACCACCAAAATCTTGATGAGAGCAAAATGATAAACATTGTTAAGTTGCTGCTGAGGGGTTTTGTGCTGCACAAGGGTGGTCATCCTCTCTATGTTCCGGCATATGAAATAAGGAATGTTCATCATCCGTACCTGGGTGAAATGCATGAGCAACCTTATGTGATAAGCATATAAACGAGAGAACCGTCCCTCACAGCTGAAATACTTCATGATTAATTTCATTAGTGGAGCATATTCATCTTTAAGATATCTGAATGGAAACACTCTCTTGAGCTGCCTCAAGAAACCGGTTTTAATATATGGCTCATAATGCTGCCGGTCAATCTTCTTCCTCTTGTTCCATGGTTCTCCAATGTTGGGTATGCCGGTTTCCAATGAAATGGTTTCTGGTGTTAGTGTGAAAGTGACACCAGCTAAGGTAGCCTGATCTCCATGTAAATGCAGCACAAATAGATGAGCCAACTCATGATGAAATTGAACATTCGCCATCTTCTCACAAAACTCATAACATGACTGATGCTGAAAACAGAAGATGGCTAGAGGGCAGGCCTGTAATTCAGTGAGGGTGATTGGTTCTTCTCTGATATGTCTGCCACCTCTATGAGGCCTCTTAGGTGCATGTTCCTCCATGGGTGAGTCACTTTGGGTCTCCACTTCATAATCAGATGAATGCTCGGATGCCATAACTGTTGTACAAAATGCCTTGGAGAAAACTGATTATTGATGTATGAAAACTGTGTTGGGCTGCTCTTTAGTAATGTGCCTAACCTCTGCCACCAAGGGGAAAACATTGAAACAGGGACTGTTAGGAGAGAAGAAAATAGTGAGGGGTTTAGGGGGTATTGGGATAGATTTTGTTAGGAAAATATGGGAGGGTTTGGGATTTTATGTATGGGAATAGGGTTTAGGGTTTTACATTTAGAATTTTGGGAAAGGGAATTTGGGATAGGGGTTTAGTAATTTTAGGGAATAGGGAACAATGAAATCAGGAGAAAATGGAATAAGGGAGAAAAGAAAATGATGGAAAGAGAATAAACTTGGTGGCAAATATTTTTTGAAACCCTAGGCAGCCATTTTTATGTGAAGTCTTTGACATGGTAGGGTTTTATTATATGTTTAGACCATCACCATCCACAAACCACCATAGCATATCACAAAATTGGATGAAACATCAAGATGGAGGCTCTACCTGGAAAATCCATGCGAGTTCTTGGCAATTTGGAGGAATTGTGAGCAGTTTCGAGCCTTTTGTTGTGTGCTCTGCGCCTTCCCAGTGCGCCGCGCCCATGCAAAAATACATTGCGTGTTTGCTCCCAGTGCGCCGCGCCTTCTACCCAGTGCGCCGCGCACTCTAAACACAGTTTTGGCTTGGAAAATTACAGTTTCTCCCTCTCACCACTAAACTTCGACCTTCTTTGATCTCTTGGATGCAAACATTGATACACATAGAGATATCTCTATAAAGACATGGCTTTGATTTTGTCTTTGTAAAGACCCACTTTTGTAATGTTTTAAAATTGGCATTTCTTCACTTTAATACAAACCCTGTTCTTTTGTTTCCTCTTTGATTATCTGACTTGAATGATGAATCTTTTGGATATTTTTGTAGGGATAGTGGCATGTCTTGACAAAGGAAGACCAGGGTTGTGCATCGAGAATTCAACAACTAAATTTTTTTTTACAATTACATGGCAAATTATTACAAAACAAAATGATGAATTTTCTTCAAAACAAGGTTTTGAAGAAAAGTCATAGTCCAGCAATATGATGATGAAAATATTTGAAATGAAAACTTATTGAAGACATCCTCATGACCTGTGGGAATTATTTGACATTCTGAAGACCAAACCCTAGACCTAGAAACTGAAAGACTCTTTTTTTTACCAAAACACCATCTATGACTGTAAATGACTGAAATCAACTTTGATGATCTTTGAGAAATTTTTACCAACCCAGCAGGTACAACCATGAGGGAAACAAGTGAAGAGACCCTTCCGTCAGACATTGGTATGACCCTAATGGAATGCAAATGGAAGAGCTAAATGAGACACCTAAAAATGAAATGCAATAAGAGAAATGATCTTTGACGGAGGGATGACCAGACCGACTCTAACAATCCCAAGGGAGTGTGACATCACAATATATTCCATCCCAGCCTCTTACAAGATCCCAGAGTGAAAAACTTGGTATTCCACCAACTGAATTTCCTCTGCCAAGTAGAAAAAGAGCTAGGAAGACACCTTTAGAGTCTGAGAGTGAGACTCTTTCTTCATCATCATCCATTCCATCTAAACCATTGCAAAGTCATCCATCAACTCTCCAACTCAAGATCATAATCCATAAAGGTATAGGTACTCTGACATCCTCTACCTAGTTAACTTTCAACTACATCCACACCTTCTTCTGCTGTTAGTTCGACAATGGCACATAATCAACCACAACCAAGGCCATGGAAAAATCCAGGAGTAGTCGCTATGCCTACACCTTTAATTCAATTACCAGCCCATCCTGAAAAATGGTTGCCAAAGTTTAATCCTGACATTGGCATATTAGCAGAAGAACACATAAACAATTTTATGTTATCAACAAACTTAAATGGGGTAATAGAAGAAGATGTTGTTGTTAGGCATACACTCTACAAGGAGCAGCTGGATCATGGTATGTTTCATTACCACCAAGATCCATTAATAGCTTAGATGCTTTTCAAGAGCAGTTTCTAACCAAGTTCGGAGATGATAGGTCCACAACGACATTAATTAATGATCTCTCCAATCTTAAATCTGAGTCAAAGGAACCCATTAAAGACTTCAACTCGCGATTTAATAAGTTGTTAAATAAAATTCCTGCTACATCCAAGCCTAGTGAAGAAGTCCAAAGCGAATGGTATATTTCTGCCTTGCCTTCAAATATAGCCATCTTCATTGATAGGGTTGCCAAACCCACATTAGCAGAAAATATGAAAGAAGCGATCGCTGTTGAAAAATGTATCATTGCTTTAGAAAAGAAAAATGCTCTTGAAGAAAGAAAGTCAAAAAAAGTTACTTTTAAATATGATTCAAAAAATAAAGCAGCTAAAGACCCATATGACATGGAAGGTTTGCAAAAGGTTCTGAAAACTATGTCTAATGAAATGGTGGAAATAAAAAAGAAAGTAGCTGAAACTTCTACTAAAAATCCATTCAAAAACTTTAGAAGAAATCAGTCAACTGAACCAAAACCACTTAATTCTATATTTAATGCAGAATCAGAATCAGATGAAGACACGGTTTTATCATCTGAGGAAACGGAAGAAGAGGAAACAGTTGAATGTCATGGGATGTGGGACTTTATCTTGCCTATCTTTGACAATGAAAGTGAACAGGAGGCTCTCCTAGTAAATACCAGAAGTAAAAATGTAGCAGAGCCTGTTCAAACAAATCCAAAGAAGAAAAATCCAAGCCCTGTTACCAAAGACAAAGCTCCCATGAAGAAAACTCCAGTTGTGCCTACCCAAAATCAACCATCATCTTCCAATCCACCCTCATCATCTAAAACATTAATAGTCTCTGACTCCATGGATTACAACATTGTGGAGGACATGAAGAAGACTCGAGCAAATATTTCTTTACACGAACTTAGCAAGCTAAAAAATCAACAGAAATTGTTACTTAAAGAGTTGAATGTGGTACCTTCTTCCCCTCTTCCAAATGTTGTATTATCCAAGGTGGCTAAAGGGTCAAGTAAACCACCATTGGATAAAGTCGATTCTACTGATGTTGTTTTGATCGGAGATAGGTCTAATTCTCATACTCCTCCTTTTCTCTTGACTTATGAGATCTATAACAGAAATCTACATAATTTCCTGATAGATTCAGGGGCTTCATCAAATATAATGCCAGCCTCAGTTTGCTCTAAATTAAACATTGAGCCCTAGAAATCTACAGTCCATATCGTTTAGTTAGATAGGACTAAAGTGCAAGTTTTAGGAGAGATTAACTCAGTTACCATTAGGCTATCGGTTGATCCCAAAATAGTTCAAAGAATTGATATATTGATTGCTGACATCCCTGAGTTCTATGGTTTAATTCTAAGTAGGGATTGATCTGAGAAACTCCATGGTTACATTTCCACTGATTGTTCTCACATGTGGCTTCCCTATAAATGGAAACCAAATCAAATCAAAATAGATCGAGAAAAACACATGACTCATACAGTAACGGAGCTTGAACAAGAGAACCAACCTGTAGCATTCAATAACAACATTCTTGGAAATTATTCAACTGAGTCATTCTTTGGAAATATTAATGTTCAACCATCACCTTTTCTTGTTAATAGTATCACATCACAAATTGAAAACTTCTCTCATACTGATACCTCAAGATGTGTTAGTATTGTTGATGAACTTGTAAATAAATCTATAGATAAACCTTTATTTTGGTCTTTATATTTTGATGGATCAAAATCCAATGATGGTGCAGGAGTAGGATGTATTTTTGTTAGTCCAGAAGGGGAAAAAACTATGCTATCATGCAGGCTAGAATTTGAGTGTACCAATAACATTGCAGAATATAAGGCATCGATGCAAGGGATTTTAAAGCAATAGGCCTGAATATTCAATATTTGAAAGTATTTGGTGATTCTAAGATTGTTATCAAACAGGTAAGGAACACTATCCATTGCCTTTCAGGACATCTCAAACATTATCAATCCCTTGTTCAAGATCTCATAACTCACTTTCTAGCATTTAATATTTCTCCTGTTCCTAGATCTCAGAATGCAGCAGCTGATTTATTGGCTAATGTTGCTTCTAAGCTCCTCCCATCAGAGGATTATAGTCCAGATAGGTTTTCAGTTGAATTGATTTTTCAGCCATCTGTCCCAAACAATGTCACCAATTGGCAAGTATTTAATCATGATGAAGACATTTTAAATTTCTTAACTTCTAAAAAATATTATGATGATCATATTATAGATGAAAACAATCACGATCTTCAAATAAAACAAAGACCAAATGAGAATTCTATTCCTAAATCTATGGTCAAGCTTGAAGATCTCTATGATATCAAAGATAGATTCAAGAAAGTATACTAATGCAAAACTTCAAAGTTCTACTTTAAGGTTTGAATTAGTAAATCTTGGTACTGAGGCCAAACCACAAAATGTCAATCTATGACTTGAACTCACATCAGAAGAAAGATTTGCTTTCATCAGGTTATTGAACAAATACAAAAATGTTTTCGCTTGGAATTATGAAGATTTAAGAACTTATGATACTTCTATCATTCAACACACAATTCCAATGATTTCTGATGAGAAACATGTACAACAAAAGTTAAGGAAAATGCACCCAAATTTGGAAAGCCAAATCAAAGCAAAGTTGAATAATCTTCTGAAAGCTAAAATAATTTTCCCAGTCAGACATTCGAAATGGGTTTCAAACTTGGTACATATAAGGAAAAAGAATAGTGATATTAGGATTTGCATTGATTTTAGAAATCTCAATAAGGCATGTCAAAAAGATAATTTCCCATTACCAACAATGGAGCAGATACTTCAATCAGTAGCTGGTTCAGAGTTAATGTCCTTTCTAGATGGTTTTTCAGGTTACAATCAAATACTGGTGCATCCAAATGATAGAATAAAAACTACATTCAAGACTAAATGGGGAACATATTCTTATCAGGAGATGCCTTTTGGTCTGATAAATTCTAGAGCTACTTTCTAACGGATGATGGATATAGCCTTCAAAGGTTTCATAAATAGGTCAGTTGTTGTCTACTTAGATGACATAACTGTTTTCTCCAAGAAAAGGGCCAATCATTTAAATGATTTGAAACAGATCTTTGAACGATGTAAAAGGTTTGGGATTTCTCTAAATCCAAAAAAATCATTCTTTGCCCTTAATGAAGGAAAAATCTTAGGGTTTATTGTATCCAAAGATGGCATATATATTGATCCTGATAGGATAAAATAGATTTCTGATATTCCTTTGCCACACAACAAGAAATCAACGCAATCATTTTTAGGACAGATAAATTTTGTAAAAATATTTGTTCCTAATTTTTCTCATATAGTCTTACCTTTACAAACTATGATTAAGAAAAATTTAGTTTTCAAATGGGGAAATAACAAAAAAGAAGCCTTTTACTCAATCAAACAGGAAATTATTAGTGCTCCTACATTGAATACTCCCAGCTTTTCTAATCATTTTATTTTGTATACTTTGGCCACTGAAACATCTTATGTGTTTTTTTAACACAAATCAATGATCAGCAAATAGAAGCACCCATATCCTTCTTCAGTTCTAATTTACAAGGTGTTGAACTTAACTATTCCGAAGTTGAAAAACAAGATTTTGTTGTGTTTAAATCTATCAAACACTTTAGACCATTTCTCGTAAAAACACACACAAAAGTAATAGTCCCATTCTCTGCAATGAGACAATTGCTAGTGCAAAGGGAAGTAAAAGAAAAGAGAGCTAATTGGGTAACAGCTTTACAGGAGTATGATATTGATATTAAACCAGCGAAAATTGTGAGAGGCAAAGGTTTTTGTAGGTTATTAGCAGGAGCTTCTAATATTCCAGAACATGAAGATTCAGATAAGAATTTTCAAGTGAACGAGATAAGTATCATAAATTTTGAATCTCAGTATTGATCTGAGATGGGGACCTAAAGGCTTCTTGTCTAACTTACAAGAACCTCTCCCACTCCAAATCTTATATATTCCCAAGATATATGCTTATGATTGAAAATGTGAAATTAAAGGACTTGAAATAGGTGTATGCTTATGTTTGTTTTCAGATTGTTCAAGTGCTTATGTACATTTTCATATGTCGGTATTTGAACACACATAACAATAAATAAAGTAGCAAATGAGCAAACACATAAGACAACAATATATTTAGGAGTTCACCCAAACCTCTTGGGCTACGTCTCCGTGAGCTCTGGTCAACTTGACTAGGCTCTCTTGAATTATGGTAATATTTCTTTTACAAGTTCCACACTCAACTCCATTGGTTTACAACTGAACCTATGGGTTTAGAATACCATCTTATCCCCAGCTATTTGGCTCTTTGGCTCTCGGCTCTTGGCTCTTGGCTCTCGGCTTTGGCTCCTAGCTCTGGCTCTTGGCTCTGGCTCTCGGCTCTGGTTCTCGGCTCTTGGATCTGGTTCTTAGCTCTGGCTCTCAACTCTTGGCTCTCACACTTTGCAACTATGTTGCGTTCAACAATCTGGCTCTGCAACTCTGTTGCGCTCAACTCTTTGAGGAATCACCCCTTTGCCATTTCCCCCAATCTTTGGTGGCTTCTCTGGCTTTCTCTGGAACTTCGGCTCTGCCTCCAACCTCTGGTGGCTCTGCCTCTATCAGCTCTCTGAAGGGAAAAACTAGCTTCTTCATTTGGCTCTCCGACCTTTGAGGAACCGTCCGACTCTACGGCTTCCATCCATTCCTCTGTGTGCAATCATGAGGAATCATTCCTTTGTGGCTCTGTGCCTAACCCTCTAGCTCTCTAGCTCTGTGGCTCTTTGCCTGGCCCTCTAGCTCTCTAGCTCTGTGGCTCTGCATCTAGCCCTCTGGCTCTGCGTCTTCTATAACGCATTCCTGTTACAAAACTCCCACTTATAGCATGGCACAGATGAATAGGAGCCATTTTAAAATGGAAAAGACACATTCATCCTCTTTTCAGACTAAATCCCAAATTAGCAATATAACGAAAATACACAGGAAAAATGCATCATGAGCCATTTAACCGGAACTCAAATAATATGAAATTAACCCTATAAGCCTTTTGGGTCCGTCCTTTCATCGCATATCACAATCGCTTTGTGTAGGCCAAAACCCAAAATACACGGAAAATACAAAGAAAATCCACAAATCCGGATTTCAAATATTATTCAATCACATCTATAATCCTTATCGGGTCCAAGTCTGATCACATATCGCAATCGCTTAATGCATGGCTCCTTTTTGTTGCGATCCGATCATCGATCATCGATCGTCGATCGCCTATTGCAATCGCTTTATCGATGCTATCGCATTGACATATCGCTATTGGCGTATTGCATTGTGCATTGGCCCTTTTTATCATGCAATCTGATTGTCGATCGCAATTGCAAATCGCAAATGCATTGGTGCAGGGGTCTGACTGCTCTGTTCCTCTGATCGTTGATCGTCGATCGGTGCTTATCACATATCACTCATCAAACCTTCACAATGCCATGGACCATGGTCCATCACCTTTGGTTATTTGCAATGCAATAAAGCGTTCATCGCTTATCGCTAAACCCTCATGCCTTTGGCTAAGTCCTTCCCTTTGGATGTTTTGTGATGCGATATTTAATGTTCCCTTTATAATATATATATGTGATATCAATGCTCCATATATATATATATATATATATATATATATATATATATATATATATGATGCGATGAAGGTTGCGATGCGATAAAAATAAAGGAACACACATATTTTCCCTTAAGTCCCATTTGATAAGAAATTGCCTCCTTTTCTAAGGATAATGGGCAAACTTCTTTTTACAATAACTTCTTCATCCGAAGTCTATTTTAGCGCATTCAAATTGCGTTAGATTCAGAATGAAGAGATCTATGCAATGAGACTATTTTCAAAATCATCCAATGACTTTCATTTTTCCTCTGTGAAGAAAATTCATAGACTTAGAAGTCTATGTTAGATCCATTTTGGATCACACCTTCCCACTAAAAAGCTTTTGGACTCCAAAAGACTGATATACTGATCTAAACAGTAAATGAGAGTACCTCACCCTCTTCTTTCAACCTCCATATGCTTGCCTTGCATAGTGCCTTTGAACCAAAGCCTTTGAACACTTCCTTCCTGGATGTGCTTGTCCTCCTAGGAAGAACTCTCTTCCTCCTTGACTTCCTGCAGAACTCCTGCTGAGAAGGTCATAGAAGGTAGTTTGAACTTCTTTTCCTTGATCATTGATCCAAGGTGGCTCAAACCAATGTGAAGTTACATCTTCTTTACAAAATTTTCATTTGTACTTGTTTGACATACTGTCAACAACAACTATTAATAACAACAGGATTACAGACAACAACTGGATGGCCTAAACTTCTGCTTCATCAAAAGAAACAGATTTCACATCTTGTGAACACCTCCATGTCTTTACATTTGCATACAAATGATAGACTAGATAACAAGCCAACAAAACATGCCTTTAAAACAATTGACCCTTCAAGTCAAGCATGTATAAAAAGAAACAATTGATCCTAAAGTTCTTTTTCAAAGATGAAACACTTCATCATTATCTCCATCTTGGAGACCAAATCAACTTTTTCCAAGTCAACATTAACATTACATGCATGCTTAAAAACAAAGCAATCAACCCTTCAAGTTAATCACACATACATGTTCAAATACAAGGAAATCATCAACATCCCTGTGTTCATGCATATCATCCTCATGCATGCATTTCATCCTTCAACTTTTGCTTAAGTATACTGTACTTTCGAAGCTGAAATGAAATATAATGTTTCATCCTTCAACTTTAACTTAAGTACACTATACTTTTGAAGCTGAAATTAACATAATGTTGCAGTAATAAAGTGAGTCTCCTACTCAACTTTTCCATTCACCTTCTTGGTAGAATCCTGCAACTTGCATCTTATTAACAAAGAAATGCAAATCTTAATTGGATAAGAATTCTAACTATTTCTTACCAATCCATTTCAAAGGTTCTTCCTTTGTCTGCATATCAACATCAACATGTGAATCATCCTGAAACACATCATTTATGGAAACTTCCTTTCCATTCCTGCCATTTTCTCTTTCCACCTTCTTCAAGTTTCGTGGAAGCATTGTTGGATTCAAAGTCAAACATTTTGCAGCAATATGTCCTCGCTTATGGAAGTAAGTGAAACACATGTGTGTTTTCTTGACAGCATGATTTGCCTTGTCCAATGGACCCTTGGCTTTTTGCTTCCTTTCCTTCAAAATTTTCCTGCATGTGGCCATTCTTTTCCAACATCTAGAAACATTATGGTTATCCAAACCACAAAAGGAACATGCAATTCTTTTCCCATGCTTATATGGAAACTTATCATGCTTAGCATAATCAAAAGGAATATGATTAGAACCAGATTTATACCTTTCTCTTTCACCTTTATTGCCTTCATGAGGAGGTGAATTGAATGAAGAAGTAGCTCCCTTTGGAGCACCATAAACCTCTTCAAAGGTTTCAGACTTTCCAAAACTCTCTTATTCAAGTGTATGATGATATACACCTTCTTTCTACAAAGTATGCTTCACACTATTGCATTCCCCAAGAATACAATCTTCACAATCTTGAGGTAGAAGACCTGCAATAAAACTCCTTCTTGGAACTGTTTTAATGGTCTTCATGGCAGCGTTGGAACTTTCTCCATAAGCTTGTCCATAGCCAAGACCCAAATACTTAGGCCTTTCCTCAAATGGTCTTCATGGCAGCATTGGAACTTTCTCCATAAGCTTGTCCATAGCCAAGACCCAAATACTTAGGCCTTTCCTCAACTATTATCAGCTCAACAATACCCTGTGCATATTTTCCCAAGCCTTTTCCTTCATAGCCCATCTTGGGCATTAACTTGGAACATATGCTTCTGGTATGTTTTTCAAAAGAACCAACATAAACATTCTTATAGGAATTCGAAGACAAACTGGAATTATTTACCTCTTCTTCAAGCTGATACTTGACCAAGGCTTCTTTGGCAACAAAGGGTTGTGTCTCCAACTCATGCATCCTTTCCAGGTCCATATTTGCAATATGAAGTTGTCTCTCCATTTCCTGCAATATGTCAGAAAGCAACTGCTACTCTTCCTTCATGGAATTCAACTGCTCTCTAAGTATGATGCTCTTCCTTCCATCCTCATACATTTCTCTCACCATATCCATCATGGTGAACAAGTCTTGCTTCATGTCTTCATCAAAGACTCTTGTGAAGAAAGAAGAATTTGAGGACTCACTTGTAGAAGTTGTAATTATCAAAATGAACAAAAGAACTTCAAACAAGATTAACAAGGAGCTTATTCAAGCAACCTTTTGCAACAAACCTCTTGTGCTTCAAGGAATGCTTTGAGGTACTTTGGGATAAGAATAATGCCTTCAGCCCTTCTTCCTTCTTGTCCTCTCGTGGACTTAGCTATCAATAGCTTTCCCTTTACCTCTGTAAACTCAAACAATGGTCAGTTTGCAACAATCAAACACCTTTCATACCACCTGATCTAAAATGGGGACCTAAAGGCTTCTTGTCTAACTTACAAGAACCTCTCCCACTCCAAAGCTTATATATTCCCAAGATCTATGCTTATGATTGAAAATGTGGAATTAAAGGACTTGAAATAGGTGTATGCTTATGTTTGTTTTCAAACTATTCAAGTGCTTATGTACATTTTCTTATGCTGGTATTTGAACACACATAACAATAAATAAAGCATCAAATGAGAAAACACATAAGATAAAAATATAATTAGGAGTTCACCCAAACCTCTTGGGCTACATCTCCGTGAGCTCCAATCAACTCGACTAGGCTCTCTGGGATTATGGTAATCTTTCTTTTACAAGTTCCACACTCAACTCCATTGCTTTACAACTGAACCTATGGGTTTAGAATACCATCTTATCCCTAGTTGTTTGGCTCTCTGGCTCTTGGCTCTCAGATCTTGGCTCTAGGCTCTAGCTCTCAACTCTGGCTCTTGGCTCTCGCTCTCAGCTCTGGCTCTCTACTTTGGCTCTCGGCTCTGGCTCTCGGCTCTTGGCTCTAGCTCTCGGCTCTGGCTCTCAGCTCTTGGCTCTCAGGGTTTGCAACTCTGTTGCGTTCAGCTCTCTGGCTCTGCAACTCTGTTGCACTCAACTCTATGAGGAATCACCCCTTTTACATTGCCCCCAACCTCTGGTGGCTTCTCTGGACTTCTCTGGAACTGCGACTCTGCCTTTATCAGCTCTCTGAAGGGAAAAACTAGCTTCTTCGTTTGGCTCTCTGGCCTTTGAGGAACCCTCCAACTCTGTGGCTTCCATCCGTTCCTCTGTGTGCAATCATGAGGAATCATTCCTCTGTGGCTTTGTGCCCGGCCCTCTGGCTCTGTGGCTCTATGGCTCTGCGTTTGGCCCTCTGGCTCTGCGTCTTCTATAACACATTCCTATTACAAAACTCCCACTTACAGCATGGCATAGATGAATAGGAGTCGTTTTACAATGGAAACGACACATTCGGCCTCTTTTCATACTAAATCCCAAATTAGCAATATAACGGAAATACACAGGAAAAATGCATCATGAGCCATTTAACCGGAACTCAAATAATATGAAATCACCCCTATAAGGCTTTCGGGTCCATCCTTTCATCGCATATCGCAATCACTTTGCGTAGGCCAAAAACCTAAGTACACGGAAAATACAAACAAAATACACAAATCCGGATTTCAAATATTATTCAATCACATCTATAATCCTTATGGGGTCTAGGTATGATCGCATATCACAATCGCTCGGTGCATGGCTCCTTTGTGTTGCGATCCAATTGTCGATCGCCTATCGCAATCCCTTTATCGACACTATCACATCGGCATATCGCTATCAGCGTATCGCATTTTGCATTGGCCCTTTTTATCGTGCGATCCGATCGCAATCGCATATCGCAAATGCATTGGTGCAGGGGTCTGGGTGCTCTATTCCTCCAATCGCCAATTGCCAATCATCACTTATCGCATATCACTCATTGGCCCTTCGCAATTCCACTAGCCATGGTCCATCACCTTTGGTTATGTGTGATGCGATAAAGCGTTCATCGCTTATAGCTAAACCCTCATGCCTTTGGCTAAGTCCTTCCCTTTGGATGTTTTGCGATGCGATATTTAATGTTCCCTTTATAATATATATATGTGATATCAATGCTCCATATATATATATTTGCGATGCGATTAAGGTTTCAATGCGATAAACTTAAAGGAACACACATATTTTCCCTTAAGTCCCATTTGATTAGAAATTGCCTCCTTTTCTAAGGATAATGGGAAAACTTCTTTTTACAATAACTTCTTCATCTGAATTCCATTTTAGCCCATTCAAATTGCGTTAGATTCATAATGAAGAGATCTATGCAATGAGACTATTTTCAAAATCTTCCAATGACTTTCATTTTTCCTGTGTGAGGAAAATTCATAGACTTAGAAGTCTATGTTAGATCCATTTTGGATCAAGTATGCTGATCTGATTTTCTACTTAAAAAATCGATATGCTCCCTCTAATTTCAATTACAAAAAGAAATGTGCCTTAAGATTAAAAGCAAAACATTTTGAAATCATTGATGATGTGTTATTCAGAAGAAATTATGATTCAATTTTATTAAGATTCCTAGAAAAAACTGAAGCACAAAACGTTTTGCAGGAATTACATGATGGTCCAGCAGGTGGACATTTTGGAGGAGATACTACAACTCAAAAAATCATACATGTTGGATATTATTGGCCTACTTTGTTTAAATATGCCCATGATTATGTCAAGAAATGCAAGATATGCCAAACTACTAGTGGGAGACAAAGGAAACCAGCCTTTCCTTTACAACCAGTAAACATTGAGCAACCATTTGAACAATGGGGGCTTGATATCATAGGAGAGATTGTTCCACATTCTTCCAAGCAACACAGATACATCCTTACAACCACGGATTACTTCACAAAGTGGGTAGAAGCAATTCCATTAAAGGTAGCAAAATCTGATTCAATCATTGTGTTCATTGATCAATTCATCATTACCAGGTTTGGTGTACCTAATGCCCTCATTTTTGACAATGCATCTTATTTTTCTGGAAGTAGTATACTTGAATTTGCTCTTAAGAGAGGTTTTGAATTAAAATATTCTCCAAATTAGTATCCTCAAGGTAATGGTTTGGCAGAATCAACTAATAAGAATCTCATTAAGATTATTAAAAGAACTGTTGATCAAAATCAAAAGAATTGGCATAAATCTTTAATATTTTCATTATGGGTAGATCACATAACTCAGAAGGCCTCAATAGGTACTTCTCCTTTTAACCTAGTATATGGGAATGAAATTGTAATGCCTTCAAACATAGCACTCCCATCTCTAGCCCTAGTACAATTTATTAAATAAAATCGTTCTTCCTCTATTCAATTAAGATTTGATCAAATCCTCAAATTAGAGGAAGAAAGAGAGAAGGCCAAAATCGCTCATGCTAAACATCAACAAGTCATTAAATCTTCTTTTGATGAAAGTTCTACCAGCTCAAAAACTTTACAAATTGGTGATCTTGTGTTGAAATGGGACAAAGCACATGAAGATAAAGGTAAACATACCAAATTCCAAAAGATGTGGCTTGGACTATTTCACATCATTGAGAAGATAGGCTCATCAAAGTTCATACTGCAAGATTTATCAGGAAAGAGAGATTTTTTTTCCTGTCAATTGGCTTACCTTAAAGAAATTATTTTCTTAAGGAGGTAACCCCTTCTTACCTGTAAATATTCTTTATGCAAGCTTGTTTATTTTAGAAAATAACATTGTAAATAGTCTTCCATTAGCCTTTTACTATTAGAAAGTTCTTTAAGAGAACATTGTAAATACTAGCTTTCAATAGGTGGAAACCTTTAAGGAAATGATTACAGTTTTGGAAAGTTGAATAAAACATGAAACTTCTTTAAAGTTTGCAAAATTTTCCAAAAACTTTGAAAATACTGTAAATCATTCTAAGTTTTATTAAAGTTAAGAGAGGTTATTTGTAAAAAGTAAAGACTTTTCCAAACATAGCATCTACAACTCTAAAATTGTCATCCATAAACTCTTAAGGAGAAAGTCATTCACCCCATCCACTATGTTTATGATTTTTCAGAGTGTAATTCTAAAATATGTATGATATAAAAGATAAGAGGTCTCATCATGAGCCTGCTTACCATGATCATAAGGAACTAATTAAACTGACATTACCAATATTGCATATCAAAACAAGGTAATGGCTTATAATCATAAGACAAGGGGTCTCATCACGAGCCAGCTTGTTCAGTTCAATTACAACCAGTGAATGGCATTGTTATAAGTTGGCTACCAAACTAGGACAATGGCTTTTTATCTTTAAAAAATTAAAAGAATATAAAAACAAAAAATATATGTAAACATATCTTTTTGAATTTATCTTTCAAAAGTTATGCTCTTAGATGGATGGGATAATGAATGATTTATGGTTAAAAGGTAACCCTGCCGAGACTATAGATGTTTGCTGACAGCAGAGGCACTACTTGTGAAAAAAGAGTAAATTTGAAAGCTAAGTTGGAATAGCCCCCTACTTTATCTTTATCAACCAATCAAAACTTGAAAAAACCAAAAATGTTTTTATTTTTAAGGGATTGCAAAAGAAAGTGAAAAAAATTGTTATTTTATTCAGAGTTAACTTTTGTTTAGCTATTCTTAGATGGTTTTCTTTATCCTCAATTGTTTCCAAACTTAGAAAGTTTTAGATATTGCACTATTTTCCAGAGATAATTGTTTCTCCCAATGAATCGCTAATTGTTGTGCTATATAACAACCCTCCCCATATCAAAAAAAAAATCACATAAAACTTTAATAAGAAATGGGTTCCCTTCAGAATATAAATAAAATCAATGAAACATTTGAAAAAAAATTATAATAGGTCTTTTGCTTTTAGTATAAGTTAAATAACAATCACAATGTGCAAATCTATTAAACCCATGAAATTCCTCTTGATAAGGTCTGATCCGATGTAAATTATAATAAAACCTTATGATAAAACAATTTTAAAAGGAGTATGTCGCATCATGCAAATCCTTTGTTTCAATATTGGACTTAAGGTGTTCCATTGACATTCGCCGATGCAATGACTTCATCGAAAAATCACATATTGCTACTTATCAAGAAACCCTTCCAAGTGTTCATATAAATCCTCCGATGCGATTTCATTATTAAGCACGCTTTTCAATAAAGGTGAAATATGAGCTATTATGAACATTTGTGGGTTAAAGTTATAAATCAAAGATAAAGAAAAAATAAATTATTTATTAATTTTAAAAGTCATCCCGCCTTCCCATGACAGCTCACCATTAGTCGCAATCGCAAATATGCAAAGGAAACATTTAAGCATAATACTTGTACCTCCCGAACTGCGATATGTGAGTATCGCTAATCGACGATTGGGAAGTCATGATACTTATTTTAAAAGGACTGTTATAAATTTGCAATGTGACATGTCATTACGGCATTAAAGTGTCACGTTGGAAGTTGCAGGAAATCATTAAGAAAGTAGCTATGGTTGAATCCTTCAAGGATTTCATCTGTGTTAGCTTAATATATTAAAATCTGTATCACCCATTTACGCTTAATTGATGTTAGTCTTGTATGTTTTTTGTTAGCTTTGAGCAAGTTTTTTCACTATTACGTCCTTCTGTTTCATTTTGCAGAACGAGTCTGAACTCACCAATTCAGCAAAAATGACTAAGAAATCTTGGAAAGTGAAGGTCCTCGTCGTAACAAAATATGAACCAGTAAAATTGGTGCTAGTAGTTGATACTACCTGTGCGGGCCTCGGAAAGACTTCATGGGAGAGTATATATAATTTACTCAAAGTCGAGGACCCAAGTGAAGTTGAAGAAGAAGGAGCAACGTCTAGTTCAACTGATAAATAAGAAAATACTCTATACGATTTAGCCAACTCTTTCCTCCATAGAATAGCAGCCCGAGCGAAAGTGTTACCATATAATGACATGGTGAGATGGGTTATAGAAAGTATCAACATAACCGACAGGGCCTTCTATACAGCCGATGGAAGGATGTTTGGGACATTCAGGGCAGAAGATATCAAGAAGATGTATCAATTGTCGGACCCCCAGAAGCATTACAACAAGGCATTTTTAGAAGCTTTCGCCAAGGAGAACGATGTGGAGTCGGACCCTATCAAGCAGTGGAGGCATTTCGCAAATAAACATAATCATGAATCTTCGAGTATGTACTCCATAGACTCCTTAGCATCTCCTTACTGCTACACTGACACTATGATATGTAGACTCTTTGGAGTCTCTGATTCAGCTAGGTTTTCTATAGAAATGGTGCCCTTAATGGAAGCTAAAATTAATTCTTATATCATGGATTGGGCAAAAATTTTATCAGATAAAATGGCCAACCAAATCCTTGATTATAGAAGAAATAGGTTTGTGACTACCCAGATAATATCCCCATTCTATATGAGCACTTACATCATGGATATCATGTGTTTCAATTCTAATTACCCCATTTTAGGATGGAAATGGACTCCTCAAGACCTAACTCCTATTCATATCTATCATAAGTATTTGTGGAAGGCCCATTATAAAGATCATCTATATAGAATCTACCATGGTTTTGTTTTACCCATTCATCTGGCCATATTCGACAAACTTGCTCCTCGGTTATCTGATCAAGGCAATATTGACCTAACATCAATCGGTAGTTGGTTCAGTGAAGAAAATTTCACCTACATCAGACCTTTTGGCAGCACCACAGACCCACATGTTCTCCCCTTGTACATTCTCGATAAGCTATTGGCCAGAGAAATAGCTTATCAGATAACAGAAACAGGGATGTCCAGGAACCTCAAGGAATCCAAGAAACAAATGTGGCCTTCATTCCCCCTCTGATGTGGTACTTACACACTGCGTGACTTCAAACATGCAGAGAAAGAAACAAAGAAGATAAAAATCTTAAAGTTAGCAGTCATTCCCAAAAGACAGTATGATCCAAAAGCGGTGGCTTACAACTTTACCTCTCATGTGAAACTTGCCAAGTTTGAACATGAGAAAGATGATTATGATGATTTGTTCACTTTAGTTGAGTTATTTTCTCAAGTAAAACATCTAGCCAAGATCAAACTGGGAGCAGAGGGATTAGATAGATTTATTAAGTTTAGGACATAGAGGTTACAAACATTACATCTGGACTTGTTAAACACTACCCCTATGGTGTAGCAAGAAGGCCATAATGAAGAACAGACTCCTAAAAAGGAGAAGACCCCCGAAAGGGAGAAGAGTCCTGAGAAGGAGAAAAAAAATGAAAGGACCACTGAGCTCCTAGATACTGATGTAAATATTGATGCCACCTTAATCAAGGAATGGGAGCAATTCAATCAAATGATCAAGAACCAGAATGACTCCCAAAACCTCACTACACCAAAATCACCCACAACACAGGAACCTGTTGTTACTAATATTCCAATTGAAGGGGCAGTCAGAACATCCAACATTCAGCAGGATATTGAAATAATTCTTGAGAATCATACATAAGATATTGTATTAAAGCTAGAAGAAATACCACCCATGGATGTATTCTATAATCCAAAGCATAGGGTTGTGGTCAAAAGGCAAATAAAAAGGAGAAAAATTGACCAAGGACCTCTTTCAACTCCTCATGCTGAACTAATTAATGTGGTATGGAAAGACTCAGAATTCAATCCTTCTGAGGATTTAACCAAGTTATCTCAGTGAATTAAAGAAAGAAGCCCTAGAAGTAACCAAAGGATCTAAGGATCGCCCAACTCAAAGGGTAATCGGTAGAAGAACAACAAAGGATTAGTCAACTTGAGCAACATTTATCATAGCAAAGACAGTAGAATGAACAACTAAAAGAACATTTGAATCGGGAGAAGCAAAAGATTGATCAGCAGGCTCTCCAGAAACAACAGAAGTTGTCTCAAGAACTCAGTAACCTTCAAACATCAATTTAGCAGGAAAAGAAGGCTAAAGAAGATCAAATTGCATAGATGCAATTACAGATAGAGAAATTCAAGGGTTATCCGAAGGTTAGTGAATTCAAGAAAGAAGCTCTGAAAGTAACCAAAGCCTTATCTTGATAGTTAAACATCCTTTGCCATAAAATAACATTGGTTGACCCATTGTGTGCTATCTCTGCATCACTTATTGAATAGGTAGTTGACACCAGACTGGATTTTGAGAAAGTAGATGATAAGATAACAAACTTTCTCTCTTGGAAGAATTTATAAGAAAGCATGGCTACCAATTTACCAAAAATACAAGAATCACACAAGGAAATCTTGTTTTCGGAGTGGGAATCACAGTTAATAAAAGCCGAAAGAGCGGCTTCTAGAGCCAGGGCTGCAATTAATGGTATAATCGGGTTAGTAAATGATAGCTTGTATATGGCTAACTTGATCTCTGATTTCTCTCCAGGAAAACTCCCAGAAGCAAAATCACTAGAAGATCAATGGAGACAGGAGCTGGCAAGTAGATAAGAACAAATAGGCAAGGTGAAAATCTTGACATGGGATGAATTCTAGTTTTTCCTAGTCAAGCCGCATAGTCAGTAGATGGCCATGAAATGCCTTTCTGACGTAGTCAACCTCATGGTTCACAAACTTTCCGATGCTACGTACACAGTCCAACTACATTCCAAGATGAGTCACCCTCCAAAAATTCTGCCAATGCTCTCAATTTGTCAGCTGCAAGCACAAGAGAACAAGTAGATACAATGGATCAGTTCAAAGGCTATCGCTTTGCTATTTTCATGAATCAAATCCCATATTTTCATGTTTACAATTTTAACAGCTCATATCGATTTTTATTGACAGTTAGTTTTTATTTTGATTATTTAAACCCTTTCATGTCTTTTAAGAAAGGGTCCTCAATTTGTATAAGATTTGACTTGAGAAGTTTCACTTTTGTACTTCTAAATATTTTTTTATCAATAGTGGATCAAGGTTCTGCGTTTTTGTGAAAGAAGTTTTTCAAGACCTGCACTTCTGTATTTCCTTGGAAGTTTTCTCAAATAAGAATGTGGAATCGGAGTTTTATTTACATCGGAAGGATTCAAATGCATGCGGTATTCCTATCACTATTTTTGTCTTATTTACTTATGTGATGAAGCATTTCTTTTAAAAGTTGCTATTGTTGATATATATGTATGTTTTTTCAAATAATTATTTATCATATCATTTTTGAAGATTTAGAATTGTTATCCATTGAATATATATGTCAGAGATATACATTGTAATGAATGCAATATGCTTTTATTATTACTTATTTAACTTTTTAAACGAAGTAATCATTATATGAGTGCATCTTTCTATTGATAAATAAGCCATCTATATGATTATTTGTCTATTAGAAATAATCATAAATCACATTATTTACAGAAATACCTAGGTTATATAAATATATTTGTATATTTTGAGTTACAGGTTAAAACATTTATCTTCTCCATTATACATTACAAAACAACCATCCCTTAAACCATTCATTAAGGGAAACTGGTCCCATAATTGTCCAGTCAGAGCCACCACAACAAACAGAAAATGAATTGTACTAAGGTCCAGACCAGGTGGTTATCCCCAATGTTGGTGCTAGGATTTTAGAGGCATCAACAAGGCTCGAACTCAGATATTCACATGTGGAAAGTTGTCTTTGGCAGTTGTCTTTGTTGTCAATAGTGTACAACATTATATACTGTTGTGACAGACTACTATCATCACCTTAGAGAATCCCATGAGACACATTTTGTCTTGTCAAGTCATTAGAGTAAAATATTCCAAATGGATAGTGATCCTCCAACAATTTGAGTTGCCTTTCACTGCTGCGAAGGCAATAAATTCCTTAGTCTTTTCCTAACTTTTGTCAGATCTTCCCATTGTCGATCATAACGAGATAACCCATGATCCTCTCCCAGATGAAGATGTCTATCTTATCAACTCTACTGACCCTTGGTATGGTGACATTATTGCCTACCTCCAAGCACAATGTTTCTGCACTGAACTATCATCAGGTCACCGTCGTCGCATCCACCACAAATCACGACACTATTTAGTGATTAACGATACGTTATATCGCCGTGGTGATGATATAGTTCTTCGGCGTTGCCTCACTCATGAAGAGGTAGAACACATTTTAAATGACTTCCATGCTGGGGCATATGGTGGTCATCTTTCTGGCATATCTACTGCTCAAAAAAATTTGCGCGCAGGCTACTACTAGCCAACCTTGTTCAAATATTGTATCAAGTCTATCTAGAAGTGCCACCCTTGTCAAGTGTTTACAAAGAAAATGTGTGCTCCTCTGGCCCATCTACACCTAGTAATCTCCATCAGCCCCTTTGCCAAATGGGGGATAGGCTTCGTCACTTACAACCCCACTTCCTCTGCTGGACACAACTACATTATCATAACTATGGACTATTTCACGAAATGGGCCGAAGCCCTTCCCACTTTCCAGGTCGATGGAGAAACCGCGACACTATTCATGTTCAATCAGGTCATCTTTCACTTCGGTGTGCCCTGCATGATCTTTACAAACCATGGGTCTCATTTTCAGAATCATGTGAGGTCTGACTTAACATCATTGCTCAGTTTTCGCCAGGATCAATCATCCTCCTACTATCCCCAAGCTAATGGCCAAGTAGAAGTCATCAATGGCATCTTAAAATCCATGATCTGTTGGTTAGTAGGGAATCATAAAACCCACTGGCATTTAATGTTATATCCTATGTCATGGGCATACCGAACTTCAGTAAAAATTGCTATAGGCCTTACACCTTTTCAACTAGCTTATGGCCTAGAAGCAGTTTTACCAATCGAGTGTCGGATTCCTTCCTTACAAATCATTGTTTAACTCAAGCCCAGCACCACTGCTAAAGAAGAGCACCTACTATACCTAAATCAACTGGATGAAACCCGTCGAGATGCTAAATTGGCACTCGAAGCCCACAAGCACCAAGTCAAAGTCCAGTATGACAAAAAGGTCAAGCCTTATTCTTACCAAGAGGGAGATCTTGTTTTACTCTATGATAAAAAACATGAACTCTTGGGGGCGGGAATGCTTCAACCCTTATGGCAAGGTCCATATGTCGTCATGAAAGCCCTCTCAAAAGGGGCATATGAACTTCAGGACTGGGAAGGAGTCCCACTCGCTGAGCCCCGAAATGGGCTCTACCCGAAAAAGTATTATTCCTAGCACTACACTAGGTATGTGCTTTGTAATTTTATGTATTTATAAGTTTTGCTTCCTGTTGTGGAGGTAAATCCCCTCTGCAGACAGAGGCGATCCCTACTAGCCCAAACCGGGTCTAGCAACAATCACATAATGCTACCACGCAAGTTCCTAATTGCAAATAAAAAGTGGATGGTGAGAACCTACTTGGATTCCAACGCTAGTGTTCGTAGAAGAGATGTTGCTCTCATTATTTTGCCTCGGCTGGTCACGATCCCCATGATCTCCGTGATTGGACACCTGCACATGCAAAGAATAACATGAATACAAGCATAAAATCTAGTAGATGCAATTATATATCAGTAAGAAAAGATATAACTCAACATCAAACATAAGACAATGAAAGTGGAACCATAATGATAGTCATCTATTATTAATAAATAACAAAGAAGAATACAACCATTGTTCTGACATCAAATCCTCCTTTGGCTGGGTAGTCAGCTACACAAGTCTTGCAAAGCTTGTTGGGATAGGAACAAGCCTCTCTCTCTTTGGGTGACAAGAATCTCCTTATTTAGATTTGGCCTTATGGGTGCAAAGAAGGCTCTTGCAGCTTCAAACTCTTGAACTCCTGGAATTCTCTATCACTAGCACTACGTTGGAACTACTACTACTACTAGCTTGCTCAAGGCATAGAGACAAGCTTTTATAGATAGAGAGGAAAGAGATAGGATCAACCACATTATTCATGGGATTGGCTTTATCACTTGGAAACTTCCATGAAAGGTGGCAAACCACTTCCCTTCTATGGATATTCGAAGCCAAACCATCCTAGCTCAACATAGATTCAGTTGGTGAATGGGTTGAAGAGAACCTTCGGGAGCTTGTTGGTTAAAAACTTTACTCAATTCGGTTGGCGCGAGTGCGACTCTGAGACAGAGCGCCAATGGCGCGCCCCCTTTAGAGGATTTCCCTCATTGGCGCGGGCAGTGAACTGTGGACCCGCGCTAATGCAAAAAGAGCTGTTTTCATGGATATTTTGCAGGAGATATCTTTAGGGCATATGAAGCTCATACTTAGAGGAATATGATGCAAGTGGTTTCAGGTCATGTCACTTTTCACATGTCCCGGAATGAGTCCTCCAGTGTGCGGGTGAGGGGTAATAGGGACGGTGACAAACGGTGACAAATTGTTGTGTAACAGATGCCCCCTAAAGCATGAGGCCCGAGGGAGAGAGAGGGGTGAAATTCTTTACAAGAACATGCGTGACTGAAAACACGGCCGCCGGAGAACCTGCGAAAATGAGTACAACTGATATCTCAAGTACATGATATATGTGGTATGGGCGCAGCCATCCATAGCAGAGTACATAATAATCTAGATCCAAGGCATGGACGCAGCCATCCAGAGAGGATCGATAAAAAGACTCAGGCATGGTCGCAGCCATCCAATGAATGAGTCATGTAGTGATCATAATAAACCACAAATCGCAACCTGGATTCCAAAAGACACAATCCAGGGTCTTGCGCTCCATCGCGACCCGAACAGAGTACAAGTTCAGGCATGCAAATACATGAGTTGGAGTCGAACATGCATGAACATCGTCTGATTACCAGCCAATAATGAAAACTATTAACAGACGCGAGAGGTACCACCAATAATGACAATGGCCCTCAAGGTACTATAGGTACAAACTACGGCGTGCGAATGAGTGAGATGGCGTCGAACACCCGTAGAATCATTCGATCAGAGGCCAATGATGAAAACCTCTCGTCGAACACGAAGAACCTGCCATTGAGGGATGCAGGCTCCAAGGCACCGGAAGGGAGTCTCTAGATCAGCTTCCTGGATAATGAGCTGAAGTCGACAGGAAGTGACCTTGATCAAAGGTGGGCCATAGTGTTTCCCACATCAGTGACACGAGATAGAGGAAGAATGTTGTGGTGAATCAGAATTATGTGAGGTATCAGAGGGAGGTTGTAATTTTGTAGAGGTCAACTTCTCTTGAACATAACGGCGGCACGACAGTGGACTTGGCAGTATTTGACATCAAATGAGCAGAGGTCATGGTGACAAGGTAATGAGCAGATGAGAGGTCAAATAGGATAACCCAAACCGACAGAGGCAAGTGTAAAAACAAGATGAGGTGTCCCCACCCAGACACGAACGCAGACTAGTGCCATGTTCAAGAGTGACATACTGCCGACACGACAATAATTATGGGTCCATTTCCCCACCATTTCTGGTGAGTACCCCAGTTATTTTTGATGACAAGCTTGACGGGGATAGCATATGCTTGTGAGCGTCGTTGCGATGGAATCCGATGTCATTAAGTTTTAACGAGTCTGACAAAGGAAGAACTCGGCGTCTTTTCCTGTTTAGAGAGTCTGAAAAGACAACAGAAAAAAAAAAAAAACTCCAGGGGGGTCCTTTTTCGTAAAGTTGTGTCTCCTGAGCCCGAAAAAGTATAAAACAATGCTCGAAAGAACCGCTCGACCATTACGATCGAGGAGTACTTTTCATTTATAGTGACATCGACCTGAAAAAGTAAAAAAGCGATCAACATCACGTTGTTTCGTGACCATTAACGAACCTGAAACGACAAGCGTCTGACGATCTTTTCGTTTTTACACGGTCGGAAAAGGGTTTAAAGACGACCGCCTCTTATTTACGTTTAACGAGTCAAGAGGGGTAGCTCAGCGATCTTTTCATTTTTAACGAGTCAGAAAAGAGCTGAAAGATGACTCTACAGTGACTTTTTCGTGTATTTACCGAGTCCGAAAAAGTATAAAGTACAACTTGTTTCACCATCGAAGTTGCAAAAAAGACCTGTCATAGCACCAGAAGCAAGCGTAAGATCCATTTTCGACCAAAAGTAAATTAAAATATTCAAAAAACAACTTTTAAACTTAATTACAAGTCAAAAAGTCTATAAATATGGTGAAAATGTAAAAAATAGAATTACTTTTACTTTTTACCTCTTGCATAGTAGTAGTGGTCCATTTGGGGAGCGAACTTCGAGCAGTGATTACCGCCAATCCGTGCAACCATTTGAGATTCCGCCAGTTCCAGGTAAGAGGCGCTTCCCTTAGCTCCATTTTAATACTCTTTTTATGCATTTTGTTCCCTGATTGAGCCTCCGTAAGGGGGATTTTAAAATGTAGGGTTGCGCCCCATTGGCGTGGGTATCTGGCACGAGTCCGCGCCAATGGGGTGATTTTCCCAAAGGTGCCGCGCCATTGGCGCGACTGTTATAGAAACAGTCACGCCAACCGCGCGACCTATCTTTTTTCTTGAATATTCTCATCATTTTTTAAATTTGTCCGGTTTGTAAGCCTACCAGTGTTTCAATAATGATTTATTCATCCTTGTGGGTGCAGGAAACAGGAAAAAATGGTGGTGGAATGGAAAGAATGGGAGCATGATGCTGTAGATGCCTTGGCCATAGCGGATGAGGGATGTATGAATGCTTTGAGAGACTGTGGTCTCAAGAAGTTCTTCCTCACCTCTTATCTGCGAGCTCAACCGGAGTTATTACAGTTCATAGTGGATGCTTGGGATGTTGATGACCAAGTATTTCGTTTACGGGATCAAACCTTAGAGCTAGATGTATCTGATGTGTACTTCATTACTGGGCTGTCACAGAGAGGGGCGATCCCTATTTTGACTGGAAGCAGACCTTCCGGAGAAAAGATAGGTGAAGTGAAGGCCCGAGTGTGTCCAGAGGCACAATTTGGGAAAAACAGTGCCAAGGTGGATATCGCCACCATCCATGACTTGGTTCTTAAGGTGATACTGTTCACCATCACACGTGCAGCTAGGGTATAAGTGCCCCATGAGGTGAGCAAGAATCATCTATTACTAGTGACAAAATGCCTCAGCCCCACCATTTTTGACTGGGCTACAGCGGTGACTACAAATATCAAAAGGCAGCTTACAAAGTGTAAGTGCGGGGGAGTGAAACAGTTCGGGTATGGCTCGATTGTGGTGTCGTTCTTCTTGGAACGATTACCCCTCTTCTAGTTCCAGGGAGCTGTAGTGGCGGACCCATTTCCACGAGAGCCTAGGATGGCTCGCTGGGAGCATTGATGCCCAGAGGAGGAGGGGGCCAGCAGATGTCTTGGCGGCCCGAGTTCTTCATATGGCTTCGCCGTCAGCTGATCGTGGTAGAGGATTGGCCATACGCGGGAACCAATTTCATGGGGGATCCAGACCTCCCACTACCAAAGGGAGAGGAGTTAGGTACGATCTCCTCGTTTTTGATGTTTTATGTATTTTCAATTTTTTTTCAATACATGCATGTTCTGATGACAGTTGTATGTATATGCAGATGTGGGCCCAGAGCGACCAACCGGCTTGTCTCCTATAGCGCGGAGGGGCCAACCTGCAGCTGATCCTTAGGCAAGGGGTGCCGTGGGGGAAGAGCTGGTGCAGAATCTCGAGGGACTCACCCAAGGGATTCCGAGTTATGCGAGATTGGCGGACGTGCCTTTTGCATACCAGAGGCACACAGTGGAGGTGCCGACTCGCATCCATCGTCTGTTGAGACGCTTGGTGCACGCGATGACGTGCTATCATGAGCACCACCGCGAATAGACTTCTAGGCGTCTTTCATGCATATTTTTTGAGGGACATGTCGTCCCAGGATGTATCAAGATGAACATGTATTATTTTTTGGACTAATGTAATGCACGCGGTGCAAAACTTTGCGACACACATATATATATATACATATGCCTATGGTTTATTATTGTGCTTTTATGTGCTTGCTTGTATAATGTTTTGATTATAAATTACGCAAATGTCTATCTAATACATGATTAGCCAATGCATCAGATAATGTGTTTAATCGTCGTGGAATATGCTGATATGTGATAAAGTCAAAATTCCTTTCTAACAATTTAACACGTAAGTACAACCTTAAAATGTGACGGTCTCTGACGGAATATCGCCCATTGAGCTGATGGATGACAAGTTGAGAGTCTAGGTTAACAAGCAATGTATGAATACCGAGATTAATTGCCTCGGCTAATAATTCAATAACAATGCTATATTCAACAACATTGTTTCTAGTACAGCCTAAACACACTCCTTGAAGATCTATCAACTCACCGTGAGGATCATAGATCACCCATGCCGCAGAGGAAAAATTACGATTGTTACGGCAGGCACCATCAGCGAAACCAATGTAAGGTGCACCCGACATCTGCACAATAAGCAAAAAGACACAATAAGGGACAATCATGTTTTCACACCAAGCCGAAAACATGAAAACACACACACACACACACACACACGCATGTAAACTATGCTTGAGAATAAAGGAACGGGCATGCCCCCCAGCATGGTGTCTCAATTCGAGGTACATGCCCCCCAAGCTTCAGTCCATTGAAAATGGAGTGAAGGTTGACATTTATTGCGCTCGAACGGCATCATATCGCCCCAAGATTCTATCTGATTAGCGGGAGGAAGGACCCACGGAGCAGAACGCACGGAAATCATATTAATCGGAGCGAGATTAGGAGGTGGGAGGGGAAAGACACCCATTAGGGCGGGGTCTTTAAAGGGTCCGGCTCCCACACTCTCGAATGATTTGGAGGTATGCTCCACGAAAGGCACATTACCTTCAGAAGAAGAGGCGAAGAAGGAGAGCTGGTCCACTGTGACAATCTTCCCCTGATGAGGGAAAAGAATGACATAGAAAAGGGAGGAAACCACGGCTTGCATGGTGTATGTCCAGCTACGTCCGAGGAGGAGGTTGTAGGTAAGATTAGCGTCGAAAACTTCGACCTCCACTTTTACCGTCTTCCCTTCCAAGGAGATGGGCAAGTGTTGGAGGATACCATAAGGACAGGACTCTCTTCCATCAAAGGCTTCTAATGTCGCAGGAGACTGGCTCAGTGTTGGAGAACCAATAGCTTTCCAGTAGGCAACAAACATGATGCAAGTTGAGGCACCTTCATCAATGACTGTACGATGAATCATTTTACCATTGATGATGACCTGTATAAGGAAAGCGATTTGGTGCGGCAGTCTCAGCGTATAGCCCTTGAGATCAAAATAAATCAGATCCGAGTCAGCCGGGTCTATGCCACCAATGGCCGATAGCAAGGACTTCCTCTGGGAGGGGCAACTCTGGAGCACTTCTAAAGCATACATAGCAAACAGAGCCTCAGCTAAGTCCTCAACAATTTTGTAGTGCTGGGCAGCACGAGCATTAGGGTTGTAAGAATACTTCCGGAGTACACCTTTTGGAGGGGGTCAGATAGTCATCTCAGTGCTAGGTCTTTCGATGTGGAGTGGACCAGAACTGGACGAAGGAGCGCTGGAGGGGACCTCCGGCTCTTTCCCGGCATGAGATGGATATTCTTTTGCTCGAGTAGTGACATGGATGGGAATCGTCCCAGCCATAAATACTTGAGAGTCGAATGAAGAAGAGGGTTGTGATGGATCTGCCACCATTTGAGTTTGTTGTGAAGGGAAAGGTTCTTTAAGCACAGCAAGAGTCCCAGGAGCACCTTTCAACAATCGACTAACTTCGGATCGCCTGGGGCAGTATTTAGTGTAGTGATCCTCATCACAGATAAGACAAGGATACTTAGGTTTACGTTTGGCTCCTTCCTCGGGTGGAGGTTTAGGTGAGTCCTGCTTGGGCTGTTTGGATTTATTTTTGGCTTTCCCTTTCTTTTTCCCTTTCGAGGATTTATCCGCCGTGGTGGACTGAACAACGTTAACCTCGGAAGTACTTCCAGAATTAGATTGACCCTGAGAAATGTTTCCATTAGAAGCATTCTGTTTTTGCTTCCCAGGGTTCGCGGATGATTTCTTTGAAGATGCGTTTACAGAGCCAATAACACCATCAACAGATGGTTTTGGTGGAGCTTTGGATGTTCCAGGTCTCGGGGCATCTGGAAAATAATCATATAAAGTACCTGACTGAGAATATACTAAGTCGAGGTACTGAGCACGCGCGATAGCTTGCTCTTCAGTTACACAAGCTCCCATGGCGATGTCTCGCGCGATTGCAGGGACAAAGGAAGTCGTGAACCAATCGGTCAGGAGCTGATCAAGAATCCAAAATTTGATCAAGCGACGTTGCCGTCTCCATTCATGTATATGATCAGATATATGTGTGGTCGTGTCCTGTTTGAGAGACGTAAGGAGATGTGTCCCTGTCTCGTATCGAATGGGTAATTGAAAATGAGTTAGGAATGCCATGGCCAGCGAGTTGAAATCTTGAAATGTTCCACGATTCAACTCAATATACCACTTAGCGGCCAAGCCGGTGAGAGTCCTTTGAAAGAGGCGGAGTTGGATGGAGTCATCAAGCCATGAGTTGGATGAGCACCAAAGGTGATAGGTCATGACATGGGCTTGAGGGTCCTCACCAGCTTTGCCGTCGAATTTCGGGCAATCACCGGGTATCTTGGTTGGAACTGGTGGCCAATATGAATTATGAAGAATGGGGTCATTCGTCAACTTGGACACATCTGGGAGTTCCAACGTCGCTAATAAAGGCAACTAAGGATTAAAGGACATTTGTGGCTGTGGAAGAGAGGTAGTACCAGGGTTCCAACCAAGTGGTGGTTGTCCCCATGGACTTTGTCCGGATGGGCCTGGCCCATAAGGGTTCTGCCCATAGGGATTTTTCCCATAGGAGTTCTGTCCATAAGGATTCTGTCCATATGGATTCTGTCCATAAGGATTCTGTCCATAAGGATTCTGTCCATAAGCAGACAGTTGACCCTGGGTCTGTCCCCCAACACCCCATGGATTAGCAACTTGACCTGTAGGTGCAACATACTGTTGCTGATAATTATGGTAAGGAGTGACCTACATTTGTTGATAATTTTGATAAGGGGTAAATTGAGTTTGCCCCTGGGGTTGCTGGTAGCCATACATTTTTTGAGCTCCATACTGAGCCTGATAAGAAGGTTGCGCTTGGTAAGAAGGTTGGGGTCGTGGCCCACCTTGCATTTGATAACCAATTTGAGTCTGGGCCCAGAAGGATGTCCTTGAACAGGTTGAGCTTGGACCATCTGGCCGAAAGGTTGTCCTGGTTGGGTTTGGGACAGACCCGTTTGCCCAGAAGGATGAGCTTGTTGGGTACCAGGTTGTCCTTGAGCAACCGAGGGTTGGCCTTGCGGAACAGATGGTTGAGCAGGTTGGACAGTCGGTTGACCTTGAGGTTGGCCAGCCTGTCCAGAGGGATGACTAGGCTGGGCAGTGGGTGGGCCCTGCTGTGCAGAAGGTTGACCCCCTTGCCCAAAAAGATGACTAGACTGGGCAGTGGGTTGACCCTGCTGTACGTAAGGCTGCCCCCCTTGCCTAGAAGGGTACCTCTGTTGGACTGTCGGTTGACCTTGTTGAATATAAGTTTGTCCTGCTTGCCCAAAGGGATAACCCTGCTGGATACCAGGTTGACCTTGTTGGATGTAGGGTTGTCCTGGTTGTCCAGACGGGTAACCTTGCTGGGTACTAGGCTGCCCCGGGTAACCAGAAGGTTGAGTCAGATAAGTAAAAGATGGACCACCAGCAGCCAAAGGTTGTCCCTGATAGGGTTGTCCTTGTAGGCCCCCAGGTTGTCCTGGGTGAGACTGGCCATAATATTGCTGCCCTTGGGGGGTTTGCACATAAGATGGCTGGCCTTGGTTAGGCGGTCCCTGAAGCTGTGCAGGCCTTACTTGGCCCCCATGGAAAGTGGTGGCGTTCCAAGTAATGGATAATGGTACCGAAACCTCAACAATAGGTTGAGTAGGCAAGGGTTGAGAAAGCTGAAGGTATTGACCAGCAGAATCGTAATAATAGAATGGACCTTGCGCATTCGGATCCTGAACAACTTGTCCATAGGCATCATATGGCCCCCCTCCTGGGACGGGACCAGAAGAGGGTGGTGCACTTTGTGCAGGATGGATAACTTTAGGTGTGTGTGCCGGCTGGCTGCTACTCACTTGACCGTGAGGGGGACCAGCACCAGTGTTCAAAGCTGAAGACACTGTAACGGCACTAACAACCGGAGTTGAATGTGCTACACAAATAGTTGGATTTGTCGGAACGGAAGTGACAGGTGTAGTGTGGACTTGTGAAACAAAAGATCTCGTGGTGGGAGTGATGTGGGGGTCCCACATACTCGAAGCAGGGATCCTGGCACTTACCTTATCCCTCAACGACTTGTAGCGTGGGGGGAGCGGAGAAGTAGCTGGGATGGGAGTGTCGATATTCGACAAAACAGGTGTCTCACTCGCTCTAGGAGATGTCTCATCCATGTGAGAGGTAGACATTAGAGACGAAACACGAGGGGGGGTAACAGGAATATCGTCCTCGTCAGGTTCCCAGATGGGGTTCCAATTGATTTCGTAATCCTCGTCGCTCGAGGCATGAGAGTTGATCGGTTGGATACTCGGGATAACAGGAAGAGTATCACTCACAACCGGTACCTTAGGAGCAACGGAAGACGGAGACCCCTGATCACTCGAAACAGGAGTCGATGGTTCAGCCAGGATGATAAACTCCAAACAGGACCTAAGGGAATCTAACGATAAAGGACCCTACTCAAACTAACGCACACAAGATCTAACCAGGTAATGTTAATCGCGGCCAAATAAATTTTAAGACGCAAGGACACAACTTGACCTTTTCATTTTTTAAGAGTCGAGAAAAGGACAAAAAGGTGACTCTAGTCGCCTTCGAATGTTTTGTGAACCCGAAGTGACAAACTGCTCAAGTGAGCCTTTTCTTTTAAGGAGTCTGAAAAGGATCAAAAGTGACTACTCTGAGAGACTAGGCAAAGGGTTTACCAAACAAATCCGTAAAACTGCATATACACCTTGGCAATCATATGAAAACCAAGGACTTCCCGTACGGCAATCAATCTTCCTGAATGTTGTGTTCGGTGCGTTACGGTTTGTAAGGCGACAGACACGGCTTCCTGTGGATAAAGGATGATAACCTAGTGGGGTCTCCCCTATATACGCGACGGTACGTGGGAGCTCAAGTCCATGCTAGACCACTATCGAGTCACAAAAGGAGGAATCACCCAACCGTAGTGTGAAACAACAGTGACTAGGTTTAACGACGTCGGAGCACGTCTCTAGCCTAGACCTCTAATCAGTGAGCGTTATATTCCAATGTGTTTTTAAGTTCATTCAGTTCATTTTATGGTTGATCTTTAGTTAAGTTTCAATTTCCAGGTCCTACTGTATGTAATCTCTCACAATTCCCTAAATGCAAACTATATGCCAAAGAATATCATTTCGTTCGATGAATACTAACTACGAGAGAGTTGAGAATTTTTCAAACAAAATGACCACAAACAATCAAGAACCACTCTAATGCAGCTAATGACAAATAAACGAAACTTTTTTTTGTTTTAAATCACTAATCAATGAAAAGCTTCTAATTTCAATTAACTAATTCAACGCAAAAGAGATTGTTCGTTTTCTTTTCAATGGCAAAGTGCACTAAACAAATTTTGAGAGATAGTAACACCGAGCAAAAAAGACCAATTTCACTCAATGAGAACACAATCGAATCCCCAAAACACCAAAACAGTCCTTCAAACCAAGAAGAAAACACAAAGACCTCTACGAGCTATGTAATCTAAGCCCAAACGAAGTCAAGCGAAATCCAAGCGGAAAAGGAGCAAATCACTTGAATACCAACAAAAGGCTTTGAAAACTACTGAGAAAGTGCGAAAAGTGATCACAAAGTCGACTGGACGATCAAAGAAATCAAGACTCCTATGCGGAAGGCTCGATGCACAAAGCCACTAGATGCCCTAGGGCTAAAATGTGAAATCGATAGAAAAAGGCAAACACCCGAAGGATGTAGGTCTAAAACTAGTCAAACAAGGATCAAACACACTCCAGTAATTGAAAAAGACGTGGCAAGATACAAGTCCAAGCTCAGAGGGCTTGAAGACAAGTGAACTGGAAAAGTTGACAGGCCTGGCGCGACTGTCAGGCTACAACTCGCGCTTTTATGGGATTGGCGCGGGTTGTCTTTGAGCAACTTGCGCCAATTGGCGTGACTGTAAGGCTAAAAAGCGCGCTAATCGAGTTTGCTAAGTCAAAAACAAAAACAAGCAATCCAGGGCTTGAAAACAGTATCCAGGCAGACCAAGAGGCAAGAGACAGCAAGAACTCTAACCCAGAAAGCTATCTAAGCAATCAAACGAGAAACCAAAGAGACAAGACTCCCCAGCGGAGTCGCCAAATTGTTGTGGAGGTAAATCCCCTCTATGGACAAAGGCGATCCCCTACTAGCCTAGACCGGGTCTAGCAACAATCACACAATGCTACCACGCAAGTTCCTAATTGCAAATAAAAAGTGGATGGTGAGAACCTACTTGGATTCCAACGCTAGTGTTCGTAGAAGAGATGTCGCTCTCGTTCTTTTGCCTCGACTGGTCACGATCCCCACGATCTCCGTGATTGGAGACCTGCACATGCAAATAATAACACGAATACAAGCATAAAATCTAGTAGATGCAATTATATATCAGTCAGAAAAGATATAACTCAACATCAAACATAAGACAATGAAAGTGGAACCATAATGATAGTCATCTATTATTAATAAATAACAAAGAAGAATACAAACATTGTTCTGACATCAAATCCTCCTTTGGCTGGGTAGTCAGCTACACAAGTCTTGCAAAGCTTGTTGGGATAGGAACAAGCCTCTCTCTCTTTGGGTGACAAGAATCTCCTTATTTAGATTTGGCCTTATGGGTGCAAAGAAGGTTCTTGCAGCTTCAAACTCTTGAACTCCTGGAATTCTCTATCACTAGCACTACGCTGGAACTACTACTACTACTAGCTTGCTCAAGGCATAGAGACAAGCTTTTATAGATAGAGAGGAAAGAGATAGGATCAACCACATTATTCATGGGATTGGCTTTATCACTTGGAAACTTCCATGAAAGGTGGCAAACCACTTCCCTTCTATGGAGATTCGAAGCCAAACCATCCTAGCTCAACATAGATTCAGTTGGTGAATGGGTTGAAGAGAACCTTCGGGAGCTTGTTGGTTAAAAACTTTACTCAATTCGGTTGGCGCGAGTGCGACTCTGAGACAGAGCGCCAATGGCGCGCCCTCTTTAGAGGATTTCCCTCATTGGCGCGGGCAGTGAACTGTGGACCCGCGCTAATGCAAAAAGAGCTGTTTTCATGGATATTTTGCAGGAGATGTCTTCAGGGCATATGAAGCTCATACTTAGAGGAATATGATGCAAGTGGTTTCAGGTCATGTCACTTTTCACAGGTCCCGGAATGAGTCCTCCATGGTGCGGGTGAGGGGTAACAGGGACGGTGACAAACGGTGACAAATTGCTGTGTAACACTTCCTTTTTATGTGACTGGATTTTTTGGTATTTCTTGAAGTATTTGTCTCATACATATTTCCATTGTGCAGATGTCTTCATTACCCTTAGCATACGTAGGATACATAGATACTGCCAGTCGTTACACATGGCACATTGCATCAACTTCTTGGGTCATTTACACACCTGAGTCAGAACTATTTTGTTTCGGGGCAGTCTTTCTTGGTACTGCCACCAACAATATTGCTGAGTACATGTTCGTAATTTCACTTCTCACTGAAGCGTCATCAAGAGACATCTCCAATTTGATGGTCAGGTTAGACTCCTAGCTTGTTGTTATGCAATTGACAAATCATTATCACATTCGTAATCCAATCTTGTTACGTCATTATTTAAGGGTACGAATCTTGGAATGTCAATTTGAGTTTATTACATATGAACACATTCCTCGAGAATTTAATACAGTTGTTGATTCATTGGAAAACTATGTGTTAGATTGGCATCTGTCTCATTCATTATAGATACATGTATGAAAGTAAATATTTACACAGTTAAAAATTTACAAAAACACTTAAAAAACATTTACATCATAAAATACCAAAATATTTGTAGATATATATATATATATATCAAATCTAGTATTTTACATCAGAAAATTTCCCAAAACTTGGGTGTTTTAAGTACAAAATGGCTACTAAGCCTAGCTACAAACATCTGCTAGATATACCATGTGTCTGCTAATAGAGCCTACTACTCATGAAAAGACAATATTGCTCTATCTATCCTCCGAAGAGGAACCAAAAACCGCTCAGGCACACCAATTGTGTGTCGCTGCATGTGAGCGGGGATCTCCCTCATAGGAAGGGGAGGCACACCCATGCTCAAGCCCTCCAGGTTCCTTAGAACCTTGCGAAGACTCTCAACATCACCCTTGCCTTTGGGTAGTTGGCCTCCTCACCTGCAGGTTGCACCAGTGCCACATCTGTGTCAATAAAAAAGCTTCATGTCAGTACTTGTTCACCATAAAATCAACAAAAACATAACCTAAACATTTAAAAGCTTAAAAATACTTAAATTACTCTCAAATAAACCTTCTTACCTTGAGGCCCCCAGTTTGTACTAGGGCACAAAATCAAGCCAGGATCACCTGTGATGTCCATGCCCTTGTAGGCATGGTTGTCTATCATCACAATCTAACCACTAAGTGTTAGGATATTCCGACACATAGGATATAGTTAAGTTCAACTTGGCCTAGTGTAGAGTTAGGTATAGAGTTAGGTAAAGTGTGTTTCTTTACCATTGTACATTTTGTAACTTACAATCCGACGATCACGATATGTAGTGATCCGACGGTTCACTCTCTCCTCGGTATTACCGACACTTGATCCGTGGCTTGACACCCGATTGGTCCATGAGTTCTATTTAAAGCGCATGGAGGGTCATTGTTCGGGTAATCCGTGCATGAGAGAAGCTTATGTAAATTTTCATTCTTTGATTAATAAATTACTTGTAGTAGCCACGTTGGCGCAGGCCGTGGATTGTTTCCCTCTTTGAGGGTTTTAACCACGTCAAAAATACTGGTGTATTGATCTGTGATCTGGTTGTGAGCGGTGTCCTTTTGGTGTTCTTTCTGAGGAACTTACCCTGTAAATTCCTACATGGTATCAGAGCTATTTGAGGGCCGCGTCCGTTGGTGATCCAAATCTGAAGCCGGTAGAACTGCATGCGGCTGTCGTTTCCTAGATCTGCTGTTTCTGACTGCTTTCGGGCCGAGAGGACTACTCTGTTGCGTTCGGAGCATCTGTTCCAGTGAGGAACCCCTTTCGTTTCACGCGAAAAGGTTTCCGGTAGCCCTAGCTGCGTCATTTTTCAGATCGGGAGGTATACAGTGTTTTTGCAGTTTACTGTTATTTTCTCTCTGCTTATTTCGGTTTCGGTTTATTTACCCCTTTTTTTTAACTGGATCTATACTTTTCATCTCTGCGTATGCTCTTTGCCCTGCGACTCTGTGCGATTTGGGCAAATCAGAAACAGAAAGGAAGGATTTTTCTCATGCGTATGCTCTTTTCCCTGCACCTTAGTGTGATCTCGGAAAATCAGAAACATTGAGAAAAATATCTAGTTTTTTTGGCTAAAGCTAACTTCGAGCCGCAAGGTTCGTTTTTCTTTGCATATTCGTGTTGGGTTTTGTGTTTTGTGTTTTGTAGGGAAAAAGAGGTTTCTCAAGGCAAGCACGCAAACCAAGGCCCCCCCCCCCCTCTCTCTCTCTCTCTCTCTCAAATTTTTTGTATAGATCAATTGGTTCAAAGCTATTTTAAGAGAGTAGAGGTCTTGGGTTCAAGTCTCCATTTTGTGGGGGCGGATTTTTTTATTCCCGCACATTCGCGCACTTTGCCGGCAACTTCAACAAATTTTTTTTCAAAAAGCCATAACTTCTTCATCCGGAAGCCTTTTTCAAAGCCGTTTTTTTTAAAACAGCCTAATTTTTCGAGATCTATCCATTGGAACACTTACTTTTAGCATCTTCAGCTTCAATTTTTTTTTTTAAAAATGGAAAGTCCATGCCAAGTCATTCTTGACAGCACTAACTACTTCCAATGGATAGCCTACATGGAAGATTTACTTAGAAATAAAGGTCTCTACAGAATAGCCACAGACCAAGAGAAGAAACCAAAAGATGAAGACAAGGCTGCAAAATGGGAAAATAGACAAGATCAAGCACGTGGTTTGATAGGGATGTCTATTTCTCCTAATCTTAGATTCCATATTGCAGAACTTGAGACTCCTCATGAAGCATTGGAAAAACTCACTAAAGTTTTTGGGATTAAAAATGAAATTAGAGCCCATCAACTTGAAAATGAGTTGCTTACATTGGATCCTAATAATTTTTCTTGCATTGAAGATTTCTTGTCCAAATTCAAGACCCTTAGATATCTTTTGGAAGGTGTTAAGGTTAATAAATAAGATAGTAACCTTATTTATTCCATCCTTACTAAGTTGGGACCAGCCTACTCTGTATTTGTTTCCACCTTCCATTCTACAAGGGAAGCTTTCATTTGTCAAGGAAAAGACTACAAGGCCCCTTCCTTTGACTCTTTTTGTGATTCTTTAATAAGAGAACAAGAAAAACTCTTACACCTTGGTCTTCTTAATCTTGGAAACTCTTCCACGAAAGCGTTAGCCGCCCAGCAGCAACCAAATTCAAAGAATCCTAAGAAGTCATATCCTCAAAAGAATGGTCCTAAACCAACTCAGCCTCAAAATGAAAGATCATTTCAGCAAAATAATAAGACCCATAAAAACAAATGGAAGAAGACTGATAGACATTGTAACTTTTGTAATCGAGATGGCCACTTAGAATCTAAATGCTTTAAGAAGATGGAAGCCTTGGAAGCCGTAATGAAGAAACATAACATCCATGTGGAGCATACTTCAACTTCAACTTCCGGAATGGCACTTTCTGCATGTCGTTGTCAATCATCTCAGTCTGGTTATGCATTAAATGTATCTTCTTCCTCTCCTTCTCATGAGTGGCTCATTGATTCTGGAGCCTCTTATCACATGGCCAAAAACCAAGCCATGTTTTCTTCTTTAAATGATTGTAACACCAAAAATATATATGTTGGTGATGATAGATCTCTTAATGTTGTCGGGACTGGAACTGTTCATCTAGACAATGGTCAGTTTAATGATGTATTATGTGTTCCAACCTTATCCTGCAACCTTCTATCCGTATATCAGATAACTCATTCAGGTGAAGGTAAAATTGTTGAATTTTCACCTCATGATGTTGTAATCAAGGATCTAAGAGATCCTAAACAGATTCTAGCTACTGGTATTGCTGATGATTCCACAAGGTTGTATAAGTTTCACAACTTTGGGTCATCAAATCTTCCCTCAGTATTTGTTGCTCATAATGATGAAGTGAGCAAACTTTGGCATGAGCGATTTGGTCACTTAAACTATCGCTCCCTTCAGCATCTATGTAAAGAAAATATGGTGACAGGTCTTCCTATGGTATCTTGCAGAGATGGTGTTTGTTCCGGATGTGTACTCGGAAAACATCATCGGGACAGTTTTGACAAACGTGCCTCTTGGCACGCCTCAGCCCCTTTACAGCTTGTGCACAGTGATTTATGTGGTCCACTTCCTGTTGCTTCATTCTCTGGCTGCAAGTATTTCTTAACTTTCATTGATGATTTCTCCAGACGCACTTGGGTATACTTCTTAAAACTCAAGAGCGAAGTATTTAACACTTTTTTGGCCTTCAAAGCCTTTGTTGAAAAACAATCTGGACATCAAATTCTTAAGCTAAGAACTGATAATGGTGGAGAATATGTTAAAAACACATTCATCAACTTTTGCACCGAAAATGGAATTCAAATGCAACATATTGTTCCATACACTCCACAACAAAATGGTGTAGCTGAAAGAAAAAATCGCACCTTAAAGGAAATGGCTAATTGTATGCTGCAATCTAAAGGACTCAGTCTTAGTTTTTGGGCCGAAGCAATTAATTGTGCAAATTATATAATCAATCGCACTCCTACTAAGGTTCTAGAGAATATCACTCCAGAAGAAGCTTGGAGTTCCATTAAACCAGATGTAAGTCACTTTCGTGTTTTTGGAAGTGAAGCATGGGCCCATATTCCAGATGAAAAGCATAAAGCTTTAGAACCTAAGAGTGAGAAATGTACTTTTGTTGGATATTCTGAAGATGTAAAAGGTTATAGACTTATTCCATTTAAGTCCAAAAATGTTATCATTAGAAGAGATGTAAAATTTGATGAAAATAAATCGGCCTGCGAGCCTAGTCCGGCGGATGTGCCACCTCTTCCTATCTCTTCTACTTTTGAAAACATTTCTTCTTCAGATGATGAAAGTGAGGATGATAATCCTCCCCCACCTTCTTAGGATCCTCAACTTCCAAGATGGGTCCGTGCTACTCGGGATGCAGCAGGTGATCTTGCCAGTGATCCTACAGATCAGCGACGTACACGTTCTCAGTTTGAAAGAGCCTCTTCTTTACTGGCTCAAGCTCCAGTCAATCATGATCCTGACACTTTTGCAGAAGCTTCAGGCCATCCACATTGGGAAGCAGCTATGAATGAAGAATATCATTCATTGTTGGCAAATGATACATGGGATCTTGTTCCTCTACCAAAGGGACGCAAACTTGTTAGATGTAAATAGGTTTATAGAACCAAGTATGGACCAGATGGGAAAGTTGATAAACATAAAGCTCGTCTTGTTGCTAAGGGTTTTTCACAGGTTGAAGGCATTGACTACACTGAAACCTTCTCCCCTGTTGCCAAAATGAACTCTATCTGCCTTGTTCTTTCCCTTGCTGCCTCTTTAAATTGGGAAGTCCATCAGATGGATGTTAAATCTGCCTTCTTGCATGGGGACTTGCAGGAAGAAATCTATATGGAACAACCCATTGGCTTCATACAAATAGACTCCAGCCTTGTTTGTCGACTTAAGAAATCCCTTTATGGTCTCAAGCAAGCTCCTCGGGCTTGGTATGCCAAAATGGATACCTTTCTTTTAGAATCTGGCTTTTCTAGGTGTTATTCTGACAATAATGTCTACACCAAGAAAGTGGGCAACTCTCTTATCATCCTTGTTCTTTATGTTGATGATCTTATTCTTACTGGTAGTGATCCCAACCTTATAAACCATGTGAAGTCCAGCCTTAAAAAGAAATTTGAAATGACAGACTTAGGACACTTACACTATTTTCTCGGTCTTCAAGTCTTGCAATCCAAGGAGGGTATTTTCCTTTCCCAGTCCAAGTATGCTTGTGATATTCTTCGTCATTTTCACATGGAAGACTGTAAGCCAGCCCCTTCTCCCTTTCAGTCTGGAGTCAAACTTTCAGTCTCTTGTACTTCTCCTGAAGTTGATGCTACCTTATACCGTCAACTTGTAGGAAAACTCTTGTATTTAACCCATACTCGTCCTGACCTTTCCTTTGTTGTTGGCCTTGTTGCTCGTTTCATGCAAAACCCTCGTGAAAGTCATTGGAAAGCAGCTAAAAGAATACTTCGTTATGTTCGAGGTACAGTACAGTTTGGGATTCATTACAGTGCCAAAGTAGCTCCTCTATTAGTTGGTTTCACTGATTCTGATTGGGCTGGTGACCCTGATGATCGGAAGTCTACTGCCGGTTATGTCTTCACTCTTGGTTCAGGACCTATTACATGGGCTTGTAAGAAACAGGCTGCCATTTCTCTTTCGTTAGCAGAAGAAGAGTATCGTGGTGCCGTGGAAGCTAGTAAGGAGGCCTTGTGGCTTCGTCAGATCCTATCAGAGTTTGGCTTTGAGCAGCAGCATCCAACCACACTTTGGTGTGATAATCAAAGTGCCATTCAGCTATGCAAAGATCCAGTCCAGCATCAGCGCAGCAAACACATTGAACTACACATGCACTTCATCAGAAAGATCATTCATGACCATGTTCTTGAAGTGCAATATTGTTCAACAGATGATCAGGTTGCAGACATCTTCACAAAGGCTCTCACAGAGGCGAAGTTCACTAAACTTCGATATATGCTTGGAGTTCAGGAAGTTGTCACTAAGGGGGGATAGGCTCTAGTGCCTTCTTCCTTCTCCTATTGTGTCATATTTGTAAATCCTTCAATCCTATCCCAATTTGTTCTTAAGGGGGGATGTTAGGATATTCCGACACATAGGATATAGTTAAGTTCAACTTGGTCTAGTGTAGAGTTAGGTATAGAGTTAGGTAAAGTGTGTTTCTTTACCGTTGTACATTTTGTAACTTACAATCCGACGGTCACGATATGTAGTGATCTGACGGTTCACTCTCTCCTCGGTATTACCGACACTTGATCCGTGGCTTGACACCCGATTGGTCCATGAGTTCTATTTAAAGCGCATGGAGGGTCATTGTTCGGGTAATCCGTGCATGAGAGAATCTTATGTAAATTTTCATTCTTTGATTAATAAATTGCCTGTAGTAGCCACGTTGGCGCAGGCCGTGGACTGTTTCCCTCTTTGAGGGTTTTAACCACATCAAAAATACTGGTGTATTGATCTGTGATCTGGTTGTGAGCGGTGTCCTTTTGGTGTTCTTTCTGAGGAACTTACCCTGTAAATTCCTACACTAAGCCATTCGAAGAAATCATCTTTGAAAAAATTCCAGATGGGTCCTCCTCCTATGCAATGATTGAGCAATGCCCATCACTTCTGCCTAGGCTCCCTCGGATGAAGGGGACCTAAGCTCATCTGTGGGCGCATAACTGGCACCCTCTCAAGTATGAAGGAGACAAAGTGAGTGTTGTACTTTGTTGGGTTTGGGTCTTACATGCAGTCAACTCTACCTTCAACTGACGAAGCACCACCTCACACCAGTTAAAGATCTGCGGCTGGACACAGTCAACTGCAAGAAACAATTGGGCCTTTGTCACGACATGGGGACTTTTAGACCCCGCCAAACACACAATCATCCATAAAATGGCCCTCATAGATCTGGATCTGATCCTCTCTATAGGGACTCTATTGCTGACAATCCGCTCTCAGGGATACAATTAGCTCAGACTAGCTCTAAAGAGGATTAGGGATCAGACCTACCACCAGTCAAGTTTTCCCATGCTCCTCTGCATGAAAAACTTGTCAAGAAATATATGTCATCTCGGTCAATAGCCAACTCATGGTCCATGATCCTGAACACCTGTTCGTGTTCATCCCAGCACTGAATAATCCATCTTGAAAGGTCCTCTTGACCTTTCATCAAGTCCAACTATGCATAATTCATCAAACCACATCAGCGCAATGCAAGTATGCAAGCTAGATCATTTTGCATAAGCAATTTTTGTCTATCATGGGCCCGCTCTCTCCATAGACTAGTCATACTACCTCAAAACCTACAGAAATCAACCCAAAAATCAGTGCAAATGGGGAAAAATGCTCAAGAAATCACTTCCTGGGAGTTTGGGGTGCTCCCTCATGCACTAATGCCCCTCCTAGTGGAAAATAGGGAGGATTAACGCCCTCCCCAAGGTCGTAAAGGGTGTTTAATGCTCCCTATAGGCCTGGAAGGGGGCATTATGCACAATAAATTATCTAGGCCTCCCCATCTCTCTAAAAATCCACCCCAAAAGTAGTTTCAAAAGGTTTATAATGTAATATAAGGGTTTTTTCATCTACCTGGGACTGACGGCACGTCGAATGGTTGCCCGGATTGCCCACAATCGTCCGTGGAAAATCTGCTCCTCTTTAGCTCCAAAACACACTCACAGCTCTCAAATGATGCAAATGGTGAAAGTGGAGGCTCAAGAACTCCCTTATAGTCACTTTGGTGACATGAATTATCTTAATTGAATTCATTAAAGTAGAAGTAGTCCATTTCCTATGATATTTATCATGCGCCATGACACCATATTAGCAAAAATTGCTCATGTTTTGATGAAAGAACTTTCCAGGTTGAACGACATAAATGAACATGTTCTATTCTGAATGAGCACTTTCTTTTATGGGATGTTTTCTCGCTCTTAAACTGAAAAATCCCTAAGTTTTTCATCATCGGGCTCGTTAAACACCTACGACGATGGTCTGAGCAACTCTTTTTCTCTCTTTTTCTAGCTCACTAAACTGAAAAATATCGACTGAGCATTATTTTTGGGGACTTTTTTCTCGCTCATAAAATTGGAAAAACCTCGAGTTCCTTCTTCAAGCTCATTCAGAACTTATGAATAAGCTCTGAGTATTCTTTTTAGGAACTTTTCTTGCTCTTTAAATCGAAAAATCCCCAAGTTTTCATCATTGGGCTCGTTAAAAACCTACGATGACGATATGAGCACTTTCTTTTTTGGGACTATTTCTTACTCGTAAATTGAAAATTCCCTGAGCTTTTCCCTTCTTTGGGATCGTTAAATCTATGAAGAAGGAATGAGCAGTTATTTTACCTCTTTTCCTCGCTCACTAAACTGAAAAATATACCTCGAGTTTTCTTCATTTTACTCGTTAAAATTCGATGAAGGTTTATTGAGTTTTTCATCCTGTGATTCATTAAAATTTCATGACAAATATTGTTTTTACTCCATCTCCTCATACTCGTAACAAAATGAGGCAAACATCTATTGAGCATAGGTTTCTCTTTATCTGGACTTAGTAGATTAACTTACCGAAAAGGAACCTTTTTGGTTATACTATTAAACCTTTGTCACACTCGGTTAACAACTATGACAAAGGGACCACCCTGGAGTCGTTCTTTATGATCTTTTCAGACTCTCAAAATATGAAAAGACCATCAATTTGTCCCATCTGGAGTCATTAAATTAAACAGATGAGGAATGGAGTCTCTCTCTACGATCTTTTCAAGCTATTGAAACATGAAAAGACCAATGAGTTTTCCTGTCTAGACTCATTAAACTAATCAGATAGGGCATAGAGTCGCTCTTTTACGATCCTTTTCAGACTCTTAAAACATGAAAAGACTGGTGAGTTTACCCATCTGGACTCATTAAACTAATCAGATGGGGAAAGTGGACAATACAATTACTTTTTGTTCGATATTTTGAAAAGATTTTTTTGGTATCAGTTGCTCCCTTGAACATGGCACTCCCTCAAATAAACCTTCCTTGTGACGGTCTCTCAATATGAACCTTACCATCCTATGAGTTTAGCCTATAAACCCTGATGTTCTTGCATCTCTTTATCCTAACACTCTTTGGTGTTCATGAGTCTAGTGTTGCATGGTTAAAATTGTTGTCGTGCCTTCTATTGTTCAAAGGAAAACCTTTATCTCCTGTTTCCTCCATCAAACCATCAAGCATATCCTATCATCATGCCCTCTGTTGCTTTGACCCAATGCTCAAAAGATTCCTCAAAAAACAATCATTTTTGTCCCATTTCATGTTGACTAATGTAGGACACCTTATTTCCTACCTTTCAACAGGTCTCTTCCTATCGACTTCAACACTCTATCGAGGAAGAAGGCCCAAAAACACTTCAGTGCCTTAGTACTTGTAGAAATCAGTGGCAGGTCACCTTGTGTTTGGTCGAGGGTTTCCATTATTGGATTATGGTTAAGCGATTATACAAGTGTTCGATGAAAAAAAAATTATTCACACTCACTAAATTGTATTGTGCATCTTGGAGACCATCACCATTATCGGTGGCCATCCTCGCATCTATTAACAGTCTCCATTATTGACTAGTAATCAAACGATTTTGTGCATGTTCGACCTCAACACCTATATTCACATGTATTGATATATGTTGTTGTGGTGAAGCAGAAATCAAGACCTTGGGTAGAGGCTTACATCACTCAGCCTTGTTTCCTCTCCTAAGTTGCGTTTATTGTTTTTTAGAGACATCTCATCAGAATGATCCTATTATGACACAGTTTCTGCATTATTCTTATCAGCGGCCAGCATTGTCATATCTCTTTATTGAGAAAATCACTCTGACATAGCTACTGAGCGTGGGAATGCCCAAATTAGGACATGATTTTAGCTTTTTTCTATATATGTGCTGTATCAGGTTTCTCGTACCACCCGAAGCTCTGATCCTCTCTCTCTTTTTTCCAAAAGAAAAGGACAGTTAAATAATAAATTATTTCAGCCATTGTCACAGCCTCTGATCACACTTTATGGTGTATCTGTTATACAGGAAACTGACCTCCTCACCAGCTCAAAGGAGAAAGACATGATGACTGAAGGACTGACCAAGTTCACATGCCCAGTTGTGAAGCTAACATTGTCTAGGCACTAGCAACCTACTTTATAAAGCTTCCTAGCAAGGCTAAGGGTGTGTTAGTACCTAGGGTAACTTTGTCTTTTACCTTGAGAAGAGCGTTAGTGAACCTTAATGAGTTTCTATGGGTCAAGGGAACAAGTTGACTAAGAAATATCCTGAGATTCTCTCCTATGTCAACTCACAAAAGCAGGGAAACGTCATAACTCAACCTATTTGGAGGAATTACTAATTCCTAATGGAGTCTACAAACAGGAAAGAGCATAAATGCATAGAAACATCACTGCTTTTTCCTAATGGAACTCATGAAGGACTTGGCAAACCTATCCTCACATGCTATATATGCAGGGCTAGGGCCACTGTGAAAGGGGTTGAACCATTTGAAAGGATTGCCTATTTGACTGTAGAGCACAGTCTCAGACTAAGGCATCATAAGAGGTTAAGAAGGGAGAGAGAGAGAGGAGCTAGAGGGGTAAGGGAAGGTTGATACAACCGATGGTTGTAATCACTCTTTTCTACATCAATATAGAACTGCAATTGTGTTGTCCACTCCGCAATGTTGGTAGTTTAACTTGTTTATATGTTCATGCAATGTCGTTATTATGAGTGGCTTAGATATATGCAACTAGATATCTTTACATGTTTATGCATTGTTTATCAATGTTTTATGCTGTGATATTACACTTGTCTTATCTATGTGCAGGTTTTGATCTGGATTTGGCTCAAGGGTCTTCCACCTAGCTACATTGCTCTCTCCAGCAACACCACACTAAGACTTGAGGTAATAAG